>JAAEAF010011569.1:0-11745 GCA_011037195.1 Triatoma infestans | reverse complement strand
AGGGAGTGAAAATCTGTCCTGGAGTCGCCTATTATATACTACTGCCGTGACGATACCATGGCGAGAACTAAATGGAATATCAACTTTTAATATTTCTGTCGAATTTCCGGACAGGCATGAACGGCTTCACAGCGCATGGAAGAGCTCAGTTGGTTGTCGGTAGTTTAAGATGCGCATTGCGGCAGTCCGGATAGGGTTAACAGGAGGAAGATGTTGCCGTGTCTTTCACGTACCTCTCTCAGTCGGATTGTTTGCTCGGTGGTGGTGCAGCACTACCGCTAGATGCCAAACCACTTTTTTAGAGTTTTTGAGACAGAGAAAGAAACGCCAGATTGTTTGGGTTGTGTTATGCCTGAATTCTTGCTCTAGATCTGCTAGTTATTATCCTTTGAAGAAGATATGGGCCCAGACAGGCTTAAATAGCGTGGGGTTTACCCTCTATTGAATCATAATAACAATAACTTTTGAATCTTCCGACTGAGGATGATTTGGGAACAATACAAGTAAAAGTGGGAAAACCAAGATAAAGTTAAGCGTGAATAAAACGGGGCGGAATGGATTTCTGTATTCAGTTAAGTAAATTGTCAGATATGAGCTGTTTTTTTTATTAATAAAATCAGCTGCTTTTTGGATCATTAAAATAATTTCAAAAACCAAATGAATATGGTAGAAATGAATGGGACTGTTAAAGTGATCATTATTGAGGTGAGTGGCTGACGTAATCAAAAACTGGTAACCATCATTAAACTGGGATCTAGTGTCATCCTTATGGTAGGTAAGATGGCTGTAAATGCAAGCAAGGTAAAGTGAAGTAGAAGAGGTCCATAGAGCAAGATGGAAATAACAGAGATGATATTGTTAATATGCTTACGGCCGGGCACTCGTGTCAAGGATGCATGAAGCACATACACACATCACATGACAAGATGAAACAGTAAACATGAGCAGAATATTACAGGTCATTTCAGCTCCAGGTCCTTTCAAAATCTAGGCCCAGTTTTTTTGGAGATGAGCTAATGGTGATTGCTTTAATATACAAACTTTATAAAAGTATATTATTATTTACTGTCAGCCAATATGAGTAAACTTATTTTATTGGTTATCTATATATGTAGGGCATTAATGAGAACTTGTTAAATTTAATTGTTTACGACATTTATAAATATAAACATAGTAATTATTAATGAAATATAAACATATAATTATTCGCTCTCTCTCTCTCTCTCTCTCTCTCTAGTGGTCAGCTGAAGTAATACACGATACAATAAAAAATCGATCATCAGCTTGATGCATTAAATGTTATACAAGCGGCATTGTATTAACCTCTCTGTTATTACGTAATACATAAATATTCTGTCATGACTGAGATCACGTATATCTCTATGCTATAGTCCGTTATACAGATTCAAAAGCTAAACGTTGCTAATTTTAGATATCCTGGGTGGTCGATACAGGAACTAATAGTTTTTGCTAGCTTCGATCAGCAATTGTTCTGCGTGAATTTTCTTTCGGTTCGTATCGGATGTCCGCTAGCCATGGATCCTGTAACACTATGGATTTTAATTTGTCTAAATTAAACAAAATAATAGCAATAATAATGTTGTGAAACGTTCAGACGTTTTAATCTTTAAGGCGCAATACAAATTTACTTAAAACTTGAAATTTTTACTAAATGTGACCTACATTTTAATGAAAAGCATGTGGCATTTTAGAGAAGAGCATGAGGGACCTCAAGTTCTTCAAAATACCGTTAAAAACCAATTTCCTCAGAAAAAAATTCAAACAAAAGTTGATAGGTCTAAGTAGGTATTAAAGAATAACTACAGTTAGTCTTTACTAATAGGCAATAAAGAAACCTGGTGGAACAAGTTTGGGACAAAAGCGCAAAAACTTCCAAAATCCTTTCAATAAAGTACGCCACTTCCGGTCAAAATTGATTTTCATTCTTTTTTAAAGTTTTTAACTTTTAAATTTAAGAGTTTTTCATTCTTTTTAAAAAATTAAATATAGTTGAGAGAACCGTACATTATTCTGATAAGCCACTTTAGCGGGGATCCTCACCCTAGCACTTCCTGTAAACCCTTTTACAAAAATAAATTCTCCTTCCAACTAAAATGTTACGATTAAAAGAGAAAAGATTTGCCATCATTGTATAGAGGGGACTTACAAAGTTGAAAGCAAATTATCAAACACTTGAAAGACCTATACAGTAACTAGCGCCTTGTTGTACCCGTAAGGAAAATCAAATTGGATCTTACTTAAATTTCTTCGTGCGGGACAATGTTGCCTGTAACGAGAGAACACTGTCCGGAGGCCGGCAGTGCACTGAGAAGGCTCCGGGTTCTAATGACCATAGATGCTGACGCGCTTTAAATTAAATAAAATGTCTTCGTTCCTTGAGTTATATACTGTTCTCCTATACCTATACATTTTCTATAATCTATCTTTCAACAAATAAGAACTTATTTCTGGTGGCTGAAAGAACCTATTTCTTGATAGGGAAGCTCAAAATGTTGAGCTTCAGTTGAAAACTCAATTTCCAAAATTTTGTATTGAAAAATGTTTAATAAAGTAAAAAAAAAAAAATCAGGTGTGAAACACTCACACAACCCCTCCCCAAAAAGTGCCCTTAAATGAAATTTCCTGGAGCAATGATTCAAGTATAAGTTGTACCTCTTACTATTTATAATCGATATATCAAGATAAAGAAAATCGTTGGGGCATTTATCGCTAAAAGGTAAAAAAACATTCAGTACGTGATACTACCGTTGAGGAATTTTGACAGATAACTTACTGTCGGGTTCCTTGGTGATACCTAAACGCAATGTCAAGTTTGAACTTGCTGAGAGTTTTCGTTTTTGAGCTAAGCTGTTCACATACATACACACGCACACACCATTTTCTAAAAACCACTTTTTTAGATGAGTCAGATGAACTCAAAAACGTGTATTCCCGATGAAAACTCGATATCAAAATTAGACACGACTACAAATACTTCCTCTTACTGTAACATGTAAAAACAAAAGAAGTCTTCAAACTGCTTTAAACCCAATAAACTATAAAACTAACTAATAATTTAATAAAAATAACTCACCCACCGGCACATATTTACATCAATAATATAGTTCTTGCTTTTGTAATTAAAAATTTTTAAAAAATCATTATATATTGCCGTTTTATCAGTGAATAATTATTAATAAGATAAGATATAGCAAGGCTGGGGGAAGGGATGTTGACTATATTACACTGGTTATTTCCTTGTCGCTAAATGATTCAATATAATAATTATATACGTATAAAAAAAATATGCAAGAACCTAAAACCTGGAAATGTATAGTTACGAAATAGGAAGTGTGAATAGATGATGACATTAATAAATGACTTATACATTCTTATTAATTACGATAATCAGATAATAACTAAGAAGTAAATATTACTATCAGTAAATTCGAGGGTCATTCAATAAATAAAGTTAAGAGAAAAATAAGTTATAGTTTTAATGTGGCCTCTAGTAAATGAATCTTACCGATTTATCACTTTTTCAACACAATCCCCTAAATAGATTTATTTCATTTTACATTCACACAAAGTCGATCTCCCTACTATACAAAAATAACAGTTATTTATTGGAACAGAATGCTTGTACACTATTTGCTTGCCGAGAGCTGTAAAAGGACTCCACTTACCTCCCCCCCCCCCAAATACTATATATTCCCTGAAAAATCGGTAAAATTGCAACAAAAATCTGGGAAAAACACTCAACCACCTTTCCACACCACTAATTAATACAATTATTTAATCAAGAAATTTTCTTCAAAACTGCAACGCTACAATGTTTAGTTGGGCTGCCCATAAAAATAGTGGTGGGGATTTTACTTTTATACCTGATATGTGGAGCGCTCCATGTCAAAACTAAGCAAGTATGTGGAAATTTTAATTTAGAAGTAGCAAGCACACCAAATTTAAAGAGAATCGCTGTATGCGCGTATTCGAGTAAATTCCAAAAACTTATTCTGTAAAATCGTACATCCGGTTAACCAATTTTTCAAATTTGAAATTCTATCAATGCTTCTAATATGTATAAGGTAGTAAAATCATATATTATACTGAAGGGGTACTTTAGAGGAAAGCATAACGCTACTGTTCCCCCCGAACCCCCAAAAATCAATTTTTCCGGGAAAATGTTTCAAATAAAAGTGATACTATGTGTATCGATAGTGTACAAAGTTTAAAGAAAATCGTTGGAGCCGTTTTCGAGAAAATCACGAATAACTTAAAAAAAACAACAAAAAAAACAGTGATTACCCTAACCCCACCTCTCCACCATAAACCTCTTAAATAAATTTAAGTTTCAGAAATATTCGTAGTGTAATTATGCAAAGTTTAAATCGCTGGAACCATATTCGAATAAATCACAAAGCCTAAAAAATCCTTTCAGTAAAGTGGTTGTTGACCGATTTTTTTATCAAAACCTTATTATTAGATCTCCTGGTAGAACGTAAACGAAATATCAAGTTTGAACCTTTTCCGACTTCCGTTTTTGAGTTATGCCGATCATAGCAAACAAAAACTGACCAATTTTTTCATATTCAGGAGTCTGCCCTTATATTACTGGTGAAAAAACTCAATTTGGAATATTTGACACGACTGCAACACCTCCTTTTAACAGTAGATTGTAGATTGTTATAGGGGATCATTGCACTGCGACCTGAAAGGTCTATTGTGCTCCTCGGAGCCTTCTCCAATGCTCAGCCGGCCTCCAAGCAATGTTCTCTAGCTACAGACAACACTGCCCATCACCGGACAGTGAGTTGTAGAGGCTACTAGCAAAAAAGAGCAGCATGCTGGATTCGAACCCGGGACCTCCGCATTCCTAGTCCGGTGCCCTACCACTGAGCTAATCCAATCCTTTCCTTCTCCTTAGGCTTTCGCCAATTAACTAGGGACGGAGACCCTAGTTTGTGTACTGTGTTTGTCCTTGTCTGTAAAGTGTAGACTGTATGTAGTTTATGTGTATTGTATACTGCTCTGACGAAGTGCATGGTGTACTGAGCTGCGGTAAACCGTCGGGTCGCTACTCCCCAAGTAACTGCATGCAACAGATACCCCTTGCGGGCCTCCTCTTAACAGTAAGAGAAAGTAAAAAGAATATAAAAACTGATAAATCACGAATAAAACATCCGGTAAGATTGTTATCTTCAGAAAGGTTGTAAGAAACATTAGGTTAAAGTTAAGCAAAATTATGTTATGTTTAAACAAATACCTAATTTAAGTACTTATAATTCAATATTATTCATGCATTTTAGCAATATCATCCAAACATTAATCTTTATTTAATTGAAAGTTGACAGCTAACATGGTCATTTTTTGTTTTTTTTTTGTTTAATCTCTAGAGATTTAAAGTACAACTTTAGCCAATGACGTCAGTAGAATTATTTGTCACACTATTCAAATGTTATAGAAAAATAAAATAAATTTTATAGAAAAATTCAATATAAATAAGAGAAAATTTTGTGAGCTTTTCACACAGACTTTTGTTATACATCTGACAGGACAGCTGTTAACGGTAGGAAGTTTTTACAAAGTGCCTAATTTATTTTTTTAATAATATGTAATAGTATTTTTAAATATAATAAATGGAAACCTACACATGGCAGGTGGGTGTCCATTCAAGGAACAATGCTAATGCCCATCCAACCATGACTGTCTGCCATTATTATATTTTTTGAGATATATATATATATATATATAAAATAAAGGAACTCGGCCATTTATGTTGTATTTAGTTATTTAGTGCGCATGTGTGAAGCGCAATACAGTAGTATTAACACAGAATTACAGCACCGAAACTGTCATTTCCGGCTTGTTCGCTTGTTCAATAAACAAAACTCTATAAACCTATTGGTCACAGTGTTCCAACTTTTAATAATTAGGTTATAAAATTAGATTGAATTCTTTATAGCATACCAGCATAAATAGACAATCAGATGCTAGTTTTCGAATAGTAAAATATTCTAATCATACTATGTAGACTTTGTGGCGCTGAAATCCTAGCTGAAGCTGAAAATTGTATTCCTTTTTCTTTTTTTACAGACTTGTGAATTTCTGAAATTCACCGGTAATAACATATTTTGAGAGGTCCTCTTAGCAGTTTTCGCCCGAGTTTCAGAAACCAGAGGGGGGAGAGAGTTAAAATATTCATAAAACGATTAAAATCGTAGGAAGCACAAAACTGAGATTCCGTTTAGGAACCACCATCGCATCTCACACCAACACACGGAAATGCGACTTTATTGAATGGTCTATTTGTTTTTCGCGAGGTTTTTCTCTTTTTAGAAAATGTCTCCTACGGTTTTCTTTAAAACTTGGCAAACTAACTAGAAATAAATACGAATCACTTTTATTTGAAACTTTTGCCCCAGGAAAACTGATTGATTTTTAGGAGGATTTTGGAAGAGCTGCAACGATGTTGAACACATGCACTTTGGCGCACATGTACGATTTATTTTACCTCCTACATAATATGAAGGAAGGTACATTAAAAGTATAGCAAAAATTCGAGATATGAAAAACCGGAAGTGCGACTTGTTCCTGATTTTTATGGAATTTATCTTGAAAACAGTTTAGAAGAATGTTAGAATGCTAACTGCAAAAATGATAAACCTATCATTTTTTTTATTGAATCTTTATTCTCGGAAAAAATAACTTTACGAAAATAAGAATTAGCGTGACAAGCTTTGTTGGTGGAGACAGAGGGTGCTGCCAAACAAAACACATTCAGGTACCCATATATAATGTTAAAAAATTGTCTCGTGTGAATGTTTCACATGAGATGTTTGTTTCCAACTGGAAACCAACACTAATTTACTAATTGTTCTAGATGAATGGGTGCTGCACTTTCACGACTGTCTGGCCGTACGGGGAAATGGTGTGACAGTCATGGTTTTCTAATCATAAAACAAAAGTGAAAACATCGCAATGTGTAATAATGCACGTGTTTATGTTCATATTCAAAGAATATACACCAGGGGCGCCTTAAAGGCTGAAATTAATTATGTATGCACTGGTAAACTTCTCAACTATTCATATTGAAGAAAAAATATATCATTGCTAATTTAATTATTATTATTTTTCTTAGTTTAGTGTTAATTATATGTTTTGTCACTTTATAAGAGAAATATGGTAATTAATTATTGAATTAGCTCAGTCGTGTTAACTTCATAATTGTTGTATTACGGCAGAGTCTTCATACTAATTAATATGAAACAATTAAAAGCAAAACTAATAATATTAATTAAATAATCAAAATACGATAAACACGTTACTTTTAGTGCTTGGAGTGGGAGTCTCCAAGCATATTTTACATTCTTTAACTGTTGTCAGAGCGGTTACAAGAGGAAGTACTGCATCGTCTCTGTCACTGCTTCCTTCCACTTTCTTTTCTGTATGTTTATCGGTCTACGAACAAAATAATTCAATAAAAGACGGCACTGTGGCCGAGTGCTGAAATCATCAAACACAAGCAAACAGAAAGGTTGAGTGTGGTTACTGGGTTCAGATCGGCTTAGCCTTAAGCTTTTAAAAAAAAACTAAAGTCACTGGAAATTCAAATTTGATATCGCATTTAGGAATAACTAGGCAACCCGACAGAAAAGTTTTGGTCAAAATTCATCAATCAACTGCGCCTTTACTGAATTCTTCTTCATTTTTCATTTTTCATGATGACATCGTTTCATTAAACTGAAGCCAGTAAATTAGCGATGGTTACATTAGCAATTAGCAAATTATTTTAAAAAAATCTGGTGTATGGCACAACTTTCTCCTTTAGGCATAAAATTGCTAGTAGTAACTGGTAGTAACTGAATGGAATACTAATTATGAGCTTCCTACGAGCTTTTGTTTCTTAGATATTCTGACAAGCGCAAACCACACACACCACATCCACATAATTCGCTGAATACAATTGTTTCGTACTCGGAGGTACTCAAAACACGTATTTCCCGTGAAGACTCAATTTCGATAATTTGACACGATCGCAATAATTCCCCTTGTCAGGAGTACTTCTCAAAAGTTAGATCCATTTTCGAGAAAATCGTGGAAAACCTAAAAAAAAAACACATATTAATAGCACACTTCCGGTAATCAGGACATGTATCTCCGATATAAACTGATGGCAATATTTCCCGTTACCAGCAATAAGAGAAATTAATGTTATTACAATTACGTCATCATATAACGTTAAACATTTAGTACTTGAAGGCTTACTTACTTAAAACAGTAAGAGAAAGTCTTTGATTGTCTCTTGTCAACGATTTCTCTTTCTCTTCTATTTGTACTTGTGTCTGATCTTAACTTGTCTGAACTTAATTATTCAATAACACCTACACCTACAAATACAAAGGAAAAACAAGGTCACGACGAGGAAAATGGAGGAGAAACTATTTGTAACAAGAAGGAAATTAGATGTGAGAGACGGAGCGAGAGGGAGATGTTTTTAAGGAAGACCGGCAGAGTGGGACATTGATCACCGTAAGACCTATGATAGAGATTGATAGAGATCATCAATCATGCAGCCAGCCAGTGGCACTGATGAAGGTCAAACTATGGTCTCACGAATGTCATTATCTACATGGGTCCGGTGGAAGGAAGAAGAAGGGCCAAATCTATGTGAATAAGTTCTGTTAGAAATCTTTATTTTCTTAACGTTTCTCTTCTTATAGCTGTAAGAATTGCATTATCACCGGAAGTATCTATGATTGAGAATGTGGCCTGAGTATGATTTTGTAAAAACAAAATTCCTAATAAATGATAAACATAGCAGCAAGTTCAAACTTGATATCACAAAATCCATCAACTCGTTGCAGTTTGACTAAATTTCTTTTTGTCTCGGTTTATCACGACTTTTTATTCGAATATGGCTCCAACGATTTTTTTTTTTAATTTCTCACAGTCAAAGGGAATTTTATTTTAATCATTTCTGCAGGAACACTGACTTTTTGGGGGGGTATGAGGAGTTGAATATGATGCTTGCTTTGAAGTAGAATGCAACTTATAGGCCTAACCACCTGTATAATGTTAAGATATATTAAATTACGCTAGAATTACAAATCCGAAAGTTCGTCTTTACTAAATTTTTCTCTTTTTTTTTGTGATTTTCGGGATAATCTCGAAAAGAATCCTTACTTTGTCTTACTTCTAGTATTGGTTTCTTTTACTTTTCATATCTAACGACAACGACATGTATTATAGATACCATATGCATATCATAGAAACATATAAGAGATGTGGAAATTTTTACTGTAAAATTAAGAATAAACACAATAAACGTTTTCAGTATCTATCAAAAGTACTATAATAGGGTCAAATTTTCGAAACAGAGTTTCTTTTTTAACGGAAATACATGTTTTGAGGAACCCTGAATTTAAAAATGTGTGGGTGTTGAGAATGTGAACAGCATTGCTCAAAAACGAAAAATCGTAGAAAGTTCAAATTTGATATTCCATTTAGATACCATCATGGGATCCGGACTGTAAGTTAGTTAACTGTCACAACACCTCACCCGGAAGTACCACTTTACTGAATTTTTTTTTCTTTTTTTTACGATTTTCTCGGTAATGGCTCCAACGATTTTCTATAAGCTTGGAATATCAACTACTCACACTGTGAGCTATAATTTTTTACTTTCTGTTACTCCTAGTAAGAGGAAGTATTGCAATCGTGTCAAATTTTCCCCGGAAATATCCGTTTTGAGGTCCCCTACCTCCAAAAAGCTCTCCTCAAAAAAAGGACATTTTATAAGTTTGAATTGTCAGTTATAAATGTAGCGACTGCGGTAAGGGAGAGTGGTGGGTTGTGTGCTTCATTAATGTTGCACTTACTATTTACATTGTAATATAATTACATCACACTGAAGTCATTTTTCAGGAAAACTGACTTTAAAGGGATTTTGACGTGACGGAGATAATTAAAGTTAAGCTCTAAAGAAGGCTAGCCAGTCAATAAAAGCATTCAATTGACATCTCCGTCTGGCAGACGGATTTTAGCAGTGATTACGAAGAGAGAGAGAAGGTGAGTGTGTATGAGTGAGAGAGACCCTGTTTCTCCCCCGGGATCCACTGAACTTGTATTTCCGGTGAAAATTCATTTTGGAAAATATGATTCAGTGGCGATCCTTCCTCATACAGCGAAAAGAGAAATAAAACTGTGCAAAGATAATCATATAAATGACAAAGAAAACATTGCATTAAAACTTTTAAAGGGGGAGTAAAAGGAGTTTTTAAAAGAAAATAAAAATATAGAACAGGATAAATTAGCAAAAGTTTTAATTCAAGTTAAGTGACTTGTGACTTAGGAGTTTGCTTAGTTTTCCGCTATTCGAGCAAGCAGACAGCAGAGGCGCACCCCCCACGACGGGAGAGTAAACAAAGTTTGCAACGTCTGCCCAAGAAGTAATGGAGACGCTACGAACTCTTAACTAGCAGTTACTTCACCCTACCATACAGGGGTGGGGAGGCAGGATAGAGTGCTTTTGACTGACAATCTTATGGACCAGCCCAAATCGTGTTAGCGTCCCCAACTGTAGCATTCCCCACTCTGCTTCAACGTTTTAATTTTTTCATTGAGAATATTTTCCGGCCATAAATCTAATGTGTTGTTAGTGTAACGACATGGACAATTACCGGGAAAAAGTCTGGTATCTGACTTTCTCATACTGCAATATTACTGCAAGCAAAACTGACAAATTTTGTTCAAACTAGAAATGTTTATAAGACATTTAGTTATCCTCAACATTACGCGCTGATGTGATGCACCTGACCTGAATGTGACCACACTGTAAGACCACCAGACAACAATCTCCCACTAAAATGAAACAACAGAGTCAACACATCCTGAGAGAATGAATGAACTGTCAATGAACTTTAATTCAAGTCAAATTCACAACTGTCTATAACCTGCACTCTTTGGTATAACCTCAAATCCTTTGCTACTTGGGATTTTTTGCATTCTGGTCATTCTGGTT
Organism: Triatoma infestans; assembly: GCA_011037195.1. Classification (NCBI taxonomy): domain Eukaryota; kingdom Metazoa; phylum Arthropoda; class Insecta; order Hemiptera; family Reduviidae; genus Triatoma; species Triatoma infestans. The sequence goes on along the minus strand of JAAEAF010011569.1, from coordinate 725 downwards.
TTCACATACAGCCGCTAGATGTCAGGCTAGTAAGTGCTGAATAATATTACTTACTGCTGAAAAAACAAGCAGCTTTTGAATTAAATCAGTTGATGCGAATAAAACTCATATAATATGCAATACATCTATTTAGCGCAAAGTGAACAAATTTCAGTCTATATATATCGGAAATAGAAGCTGGTATACAACATGTACACTATGTACATACATATAAGGGATATAAATATTAAATATATGCAAGGTCAAATAAAGTTGCAGATGTAGGAGGCGGTTGTACATTAAGAGTGGGTGGGTGGGGGTATAGCCTGGTACCCGGTAGTACGTTCAATAACTTTACTACCATACTACTAGCGTGCACACTCCTCAGTACGCTGTTCCACTGACTGTCACTATGAACTTTGTACACTCCTGGAGAACTTCGGTCTCAGCGCTACTCAAATAAAATATAACAGATACAACTTTAATGGCTTTACATTCATACTTGGGGGGAGGGGTTATTTTAATGCAGTAATATTCGTTAGTTCTACAAACCTAAACATTTTTCCAATTCATTACCACTGATTTACGTAATTTTTGATAACTATCCAAAAACAAAATTTTTAAGTTTGGCCTAAATTTTCAGGTTCGTGGTAGTACCTAAACGGAATAACATATTTGAGCTTCCTGTGCCTTTGTTTTTGAAATATTTCGTTAGCACACTGACACACACACACACACACACACAC
>JAAEAF010011568.1:0-45150 GCA_011037195.1 Triatoma infestans | reverse complement strand
GCCTTAATTTTAACTTTAGGCCTGCCCCCGTAGACCCCAGCTCCGACCCCAGTCGGAGTTTTGGATCCATCTGTATACCAGATCGAGTTACCGAACAGGGGTGGGTCGCAGCCCAATTCGCCTCTGCTCGGTATGACAATATGGAAGTTCCTGCCTGCCACCCTCACCAAGCTGCGCCTCAACATGCGGCTGGCCTAATTATATAAACTTCAGTAAGAGTAAATCGTGTGTGTAGTACACACAAGATTTTTCTGATAATAATAGGCGGCGATTTATACAATCAAGAGATTTTAGCGAGATTACAATGAAATTGAAACCAACCATGGAAACAACTTTCTATTTACTGTAATGTTTTGGTGTGATGTGTGTATAGGTAGCTTGTGGCGTGAGCGTTTTAGCGAAAAGGGCTTGTATGTTTGCTTGAGATAGAATGCAAGAATAATTAAGAACACACTGGTAGTTTAAAACAATATATTCTCTAAGAAAAATTAAGTTACTTTGAATATCACAATAGCTTATAATAATTTCTTATAACGTAATACTGGTATATGTTTCCACCTTGATTTCTAGCACAAGTCTGTCTTTAACATATCTCTTCTCTTTGTTTCTTCAATTCCTCCCCTGTGAGAAGAAGGGGTAGTACAATGCCATAATTGTTCTTGAACCGTACGAGTAACTGGACTTGTATACCTGGTCTTGTCCTTTTGCAAGGGAATGTCAATCTTTTTCTTAATTTTGATTTATTTATAATTTAATATTATTTTAAGTTTCTTGCATCCATCACATTACCAAGTGAGAAGATATTTACCTCATTCCTCTCCGTAAATTGACAAATGAGTGGTTCAATTGACTGACAGAAATAGAATTTTCCTACAGCTTTCAATTTTCCATATCTGTAAATGAAAGATACAATTTGTGGTTAAAGTTTTGGAAATGAATAGAAAGGCAATATTGCTTTATTAATATGGAGATATATTGTTGAAACTATTTTACCCTAAATAAAGGTGCAGATATTTATTATTAATTTATTTTTCATTATTTTAGGATATTGACGAACAGACAGTCAAACCAAAGGCTAAATATTTTATGATGTATACTCAGTTCAATTGCAGGTCACTTGTTGGTGGCAGTGCATTGCCATTTATACTTTGTTATAACATGTTCTGAATAAGCTTTTATACATACATATATATGGGTTTCAAATGGGTAAAAAAAATTTAAAAATTCATGTTTCACCTACTTGTCATGTGAATTTCATCCTGAAATTTGTAATATGTGTTGAAAACTATGACATTTTATATATGAAAACTGACGACTGCAGTGTACAATTTGATTGGGAAATTTATGATCCTGAAATAATTCTGGAATATAAATTGCCTTCAATTTCTCACATTTTATTAACTTTTTATTTTTTATTTATTTAATTTAATATTTATTTATTTTTTTTTCTCTCCACGAATTTCTCTTATGCAATTTACAAAAGTTATTACTGAAAAATCGTCTTATAGTTTGGAATTATTAATAGAACAAGAAAAAAGTCTTTATTTTTACATAAAGCTTTTCAAAAACTTTACAAAACAAAAATTACAAAATTTAATGATAGAAATCAAAATTTATAATTACCCTTAAGAACAAATTAGGACAAATAAAATTATCTCTCATTAGACACTTAATGTTAATTTTTGTACAATTTATATGTTTTTAAAACTGCCTATAAAGAAGACTATTTACTTGGCCAATGGCCGTCAGTAGAGTTTATTATTGACACTCTAATAAACTAAAATAAACTTGAACAAATTTTTAAAAGAAAAACTTTGCATTTAAAAGGAAACAGTTTAAATTGAATTAGTTTAATAAATACAAGACGCTGAGCATAAGCTGATTTACAATAGTTAAATAAAATATTTCAATCTTTCATATTTAAATAATCGTTCAAGAAATCCGTCAAAAGCACAATACGTTTTCATTGGAATCAGTAGTTTAATTAATTGAATTTAAATCTTAAGACTGAGTTTATTTTGGTAGGTAATTTTATTTTGTTTCATCCAGTTTAATTTTGGCAAAGGAGGGAATAATAGAAAGAGTATATGCTTTATCATTATTTAATTGGCCTCAATAACAAAGAAAGCAATTAGTGGCAAGTGATCAGAGAACACTTGAATGATTACTTTAAAGTTATTAATTAAATGAAAAGATTCCAGACTGATACAAGTGTTATCTATCACCAAATTTCCCACTTTACTAATATATGTAAAGTCAACTTTTAAATCATTCTTCATTCTCCCAATAAGCACTGCAAGGCCAAATCAAGAAAAAGATCTAACAGTTTGTTGCCGTTTGCATTAACACATTTGTCTCTGGACTTGATGTTGTAGGGGTAGTGAACCCCCACCATTCATCCTCTCTAGGGGTAGTGAACCCCCACCATTCATCCACTCTAGCGGAGAGAAACAGTCCCTCTCGCACAGAGAGGAGAGGTTCGGCCAGTGGATATATATATGAGAGAGAGGCAGTCAAGGATCATTCTGTTCAATTCAGTCATACGCATCAGACATCACTCCGTACATATCATTTTAGCCACGTCAGTCTGTCAGTTGAGTTCAGTACTAAACTCTAAAGTGTAAAGTCCCTGGCAGTCAGTTATATATATACACATATCAATTATATATCTTAAACCAAATCTTAAGGTGTTTATGTATCATCATCAACAACCAACATCTCCTCACAACACCCTTACAATGTTAACTGACTCTGTATTACAATTAAGATTTAAATATTTACTTTATAATGTTTGAAATGTCCCCCACTCTGTCATAAAAATCTCCCATCAGACAAAAATTAATATTGTAATTTTCAAATAATACCTGTCAAATACTATTAAGTTCTCCAAACCAGTTATTGCAATTTATGTAAACCGGGAAAATGTAAATAGTATGTTTTCAATATTTATTATATCTTCCTTTAATGTTATATGCCAGAACATCCACAACACTGGAATTATGGAATTATTTCAATATGGAATGCTTTCAATATTACATGTTAAACTGGGAGAAGTTTAACTAAAAATGACGGCAATTGAAGGAAACTCCCCTAACCAAGTATACCAAGTATAAAGAAACTTATTGGTTTTTTATCGATAATATTGTAGAAAACTGAAGAAACCGCCTTCCCAGTAAAGTCGCACTTTCGGTAATCGACTTTATACTGATTAGGAAATGTGGCAATACATTTAATTCTTATAGGCCAAGTATAATGGAGTTGATGAGGAGAGAAATTGGGTTTGATTAATTAAACGAAATATGAAGACACTGTTATAATACAGCTATAAGCTTACACAAACTGCACTGGACTTGTAATGATTTTTATAGAGTAAAAGGTGGGAGTAGAGATATGACACGATGCGATGTATATGGTTGAATCTGATAGATGATGTCTAGATCTCTCACTGGCTTATATACAGGTTCTCCCCACTCTAGCCTGCTTAAGTCAGAGAGTACCAGAGAGGGCCTGCTTTCTCTCTCCTAATTCTCTGGTATGTGTGCTCTCTCTTGCTATTACCCAAGACTAAGTATCGAGTCCAGTAACTCAATACTCTTCAGCCATTGCTTCTTCCCGTCTCTAACCACTGCATCTGGCACCTGCACCGCATTAAGTATTTACTAGACATCCTAGCAGCTAACTTTATATTTATTTCTTTGATTTATTACTTTCTCTTACATATAGTATATTTATTAAAAAAAATCTGGTGTAAAACACTCACACAACATTCTCTTATTCCATTTCTCAAGATTATAATTGACAAATTTTATAGTTTGTGTACTAAATTTAATGAAATTCGTCGAAAACTGAAAAAACTGTTCAGTAAAAGCGCACTTCCGGTTTACTAATTTTCTTGAAACTCGGTATTTTGGGCATCTATTTATTTCTAATTAATTTTGTTTGGATGATAGAATTGAGGTCCCCTGAGTCAAAAAAAGTGATAGCACTTTAGAGGAAAACTTAATCCCAGCCCCCACCCTTAAAAGTCACTTAAATGAATTTTCCCACACAAATGTTTTAAATAAAAGTTGTAGCTCTTTGTATGTTTAGTTTATATAAGATGTTGGAGTTTATTTAGGAAATCGTTGGAGTAATTTTTGAGAAAATCGCGAAAAAGTGAAAAAAATCATTTAGTAACATGGTAAACTAAACGCACTTCCGGTTATCCGATTTTTTTCAAACATGGAATTTCAACAACATATTCAATTCTAATTTACTTTATTCAGGTGATAGGATTGTCTAATAAATTGAAATAGCACTTTAGATGAAAACCTAACCCCACCTCTCCCCCATAGCTGCCCTTAAATGAATTTTCCCAGACAAATGTTTCAAATAAAAATTGTAGCTCTCTGTATGTGTAGTTGATATACCAAGTTTCAAGAAAATCGTTGGAGCCATTTTTGATAAAAACGCAAAAGAGTAAAAACCAACCAGTAAAGTGGTACTTCCGGTTAAGGAATTTTGACAGATAACGTTCTGTCAGATCCCATGGTGATACCTAAACACACACACATACACACACACTCAAACCATTTGCTAAAAATCACTTTTTTTGACTCAGGGGACCTCAAAACGGATATTTCCGGTGAAAACTCGATATGAAAATTTGACACGATTACAATACTTCCTCTTACTAGGAGTAAGAGAAAGTAAAATAAATAAAATCTATTAAACCAGATTTTGTGACATGCTGAAATGATTTTTTTTTTTCTTGCAATACCGTTCCTGATAATATGTGGTCGCAACCATGAGATCATGCACTTTAAAAGATTCAATATTAAATCTGAATTTCTAATCCCTCACTAAACCGGTTTTAAACTGTAAAGTAAATACAATAAAACCGACTTTAAACGGTAAGTAGAAATATTGCGTACGAAATATCGTGTCCAATATTGAAATTTGGTTTTCACGAGAGATATCCGTTTTGAGTTAACTTGCGTGTAAAAAAAAAAGTTTTAAGCGAATGGTTTCATATGTGTATTTGTGGTTTGTGTGTGTTTAACAAAGTAATTCGAAAAAACATAGGAAACATTAAAACTGATATTCCGTTCAGATAATAGTAGGGAATCAGACATGAAGTTTTCGATTAGATTAGAAAACCAATAATAAAGTAAATGGGAAGTTTGGATGCTCAGCGTGCATATACGGGGATGCCGCTAGGGACAACGCCTGCTACACCTTTTTCAGGTGCGCCAGATCGGCGAGAGAAAGACAAAAACTGGAGGCTGAAATCGTGATGGTTACGCCGGGAAACGGTGGTAAGGACCATGCTCATCCGAAGAGACCGGTGGGACAAGGTTGTTATCTTTTTCTGGATGGTCCTTCGGATGAAGATTATTGACCGGCACCTCGACCCCCCGAGGACGGGGTCCAGCCAGTCTGGAGTGGGCCCGTTAGGGCCTATTACGAGGCACTACCCCGAAATAATACCATAGCAGTTCCGGGCTGGGCGGATGCCTGCGAGGGAGAAGGGGTTTTTAGTGGGTGCGAGCCCACACCCGTGCGCAAGCATTTCCCCCTCCATAAAAAAATATAATAATAAAGTAAATGGTTAATTGTTGTGGTTCTGATTGGTCCGCAGCGTTTGAATAGTGTAAATATTTTCCGTGATAGCTTGGTTCATTTGTGTGGTCATCGACCAGTTGGGCGAGGTCGCCCATCATCAGGATGCCTTGATAAAACAGTGTGACAACAGACTTGCATAGAGCAAAATTTGTTATCACACTATTTTATCAAGACATCCAGGAAACCGAATGATGACCACAAAATGAAGCAGGCTATCACGAAAAAATATCTCTGATAATTGGTTAATATTTGTTTCACCGTTCCTGGTTACAAGGAGTCGCAAGCCTAGAGGTCTCACAGTTTTTGAGAGTTTGATATTTAAATCTTAATAAATATTACATTCCATTAAACTGGTTTTTGTGAGGAACTGCAATTAACAAGCAGAAAGATAGACTGAAAAGTATGTACATGGTTTGTTGAATGATTTGAAACTTTAAGTAAAGCATAAATAATCGTAAGTTCCCAATGGTCAGGCAGCCATTGTTTTGTTTTTTTGTTTTATTCTTTAGAATTTAGGCCATGTTAACCGCTGGGTAGCTTCTACCCTCGTTTACATGAAGTGTGTCAGCGTCAGTGTGAGTATGTTAGTGTTACTTATAACATACGTAGAGCTGATCTAACAATTCAAATAAATAACTAATAAAATCATTAGAATAAGATACTGTTTTAATTTTAAACATAATGTTATGTCTGAATTAATTTGTTTATTTTATTGTAAATATTACTGACCATAGAGGACAGGGAATAGCTGAGTGGTTAGCGTACTGGACTCCCACGCGGAGGATCCGGGTTCGAGTCCAGCTGTGCTACCCTTAGATTTTTTTCTTCCTAGGAGCCTCTACAGCTCACTGTCCGGTGATGGACAGTGTTGTCCGTAACGAGAAAACACTGTCGGGCCAGCAGTGCACTGAGAAGGCTCCGGGCGCCAATGACCATAGATGTTGACGCGCCTTAAATTAAAAAAAAAATTACTGACCATAGTTCCTATACAGACTGACCCACATTATATAAACACGGTCTTCTATCTGTATTTCTATACATAAATTTTTTAGTACTACCCAGTTTTTTAAAAATATTTCATTTGTTTGTTTCAGGTAAAGAAATCATGGGTGTTAGTGTGATTGAAGTTTCAGAAAATGATAGTGAGTTTTTTTTATGGTCGTTTTAGAATGAATATATATATATATATTAATATTTTATGTAGTTCATATAAAAATTAATTGTTTGACATCCTTGATTCTTCACTGTTCTTTTAAGTATTATGTGGCAAATATTTTAGAGAATAACATAATTATCAAATGCAGTAAAAATAATAACTTGCCAAGATGTCAACATATATAATTATTATTATTATTTTTTTTTTGTAATTTCTTATTCGTCGAAAATTAGACCATCTTACCATCCATTAGAACTCAGTTCCATTAATTTATAATTTCACAATGATAACAAAAGATGACAATATCCATTCTTATAATTTCATTTCCGTTAAATGTTTCGGTACTTCCTTTTTTTTTTTTTTTTTTTTTTTTTAATGAACCTCCAACAATAATATTTTCATACTCTGGTTCATTTTAATGAAAGAATAATTTTTATATTCCTTCAATTTTCTCATTGTCTTTATAAATGATTTTTTTTTTGTTTTTGTACCCTCTGGTAATTTTTGTGAGTTTTTCATTTGTAAGTGGCATGTAACCATTTTTAGAAAAGTATTTTTATACTATAGTTAATTCGTATAGTTAATTAGTTAAGTTTTTTTCAAATATAACTGAATTTATGCGTAAAATGAATAATTGGTCGGCTGTGGCCAAAAAAAAAACAACTTTTTACTTTTAAAGTTTATTTTATGATTGTTTCGGGCACCTTTGGGGTCCTCCTTCCTCATGGGGGTCTACATGAATTAAAAAAACTAAGAATAAAAACAGAAAAATATTACAAATGTGTAGTTAGAGACAACAGAGAGTTAAACAATACAAGCCTTATAGATTAGAAGAATAAACGAAATATTACAATAACAAAAAAACTGTAGAAATATAAAATAAATAAATAAATAAAATACAACACGAAAAGATTTTAACTTAAAAAATTAAAAAGTTTTTTCTTTGGCCCCAGCCAACCAATATTTTGCTTGATTTATTAACAACGGCCAAACATAGAATTAGAATTAGAAAGTCGTGGGGGGGGGGACTCCAACCCAGACACTGCAGCCTACCCATTGAGGCTTATTGTGCCAACCCCCTCTTCATGACGTCCCGTACCTTCCCCACCAGTCCTTCAAGGTAGTACGATATCCTCCGGTCTCAACGTGCCAAAAATCTCGTACCACAATTTGCCGATTGGGACACAATCAAACCACCGGTGAGAGGCCGTCTCCTCCTTTTCCTGACATAATATTCTACACAAGGGCTCCTACTCAATTAACCCATCTTGTGCAGATATTTCTTGAACCTACCATGCCCTGTAAACTGGCCCACTATCAGACAAATCTGATACCTGCTTAAACCCAGGGTTTCTCTGGTTCTCCTCTTACACAGACCTAGCATAACCATTTTGCCGTGTTTTGCCCTAGTGCTTAGCCTCCAGTGGCGACTATGTTCTCTCCGAGTCCAGTACCTCAGAGACGCCCTCGTCATACTTTTGGCTATCCCCAGAACAGTTTCCGGCCCACAGAATGGAGTGTTCTCTTCATTCTTAGCCAGTTTGTCGGCTAGCTCATTACCTTTTATCCCCTTGTGTCCCGGCACCCATACCAGCAGCACTCTATTGTGCCGGGAAAGTAATTCCAGGGAGTCTCTACACTCCCTGACTAGGGAAGAAGTGATTCTGAAGGCACTGAGAGCCTTCAGAGCCACCTGGCGGTTCGAGAAGATGCATATCTCGCTATTTCTAGGGTTCGTACGTAAATTCTACAGACATTTATAGCATAGGCTTCAACCTGCAATACGTGGGTACCCATCGAGAGGCCTCTCAATGAGCACCTCCGGTTTGACTCCATACACTCCGGCTCCATTTCCGCAGGCTATCCTGGATCCATCCGTGAACCAGAATCCCCCAATCCGGCCTCGCTTTTCCCAACTTTTAGCCCATTCCGACCTTGATGTAAAGATCACCTGTAAGGGGATATTGAAGCGGTTGTTGGACAACAGCCTTCCCCTTTTAGTAACATCTAGTTTTATGCCTAATTAAAAAGTCGGAGAACAAAATTGTAGACTTAAATATTTCATTAATAATTTTCTTGACAATATTAGGGAATAGTTTTAATTTGAGATATTACAGTTATATATAGATTTAATTAAGGGTCATTATTAATTCAATTTTGTTTTCGTAGTAACATTTTTATGTTACTAACTCTCTACTTCTCTTTTACAAAGAGATTTATGATTCACAGAATGGTTTTCACATAATATAAAATTTAATTTGTTTTACCGTCATATAGTTTGTAGTTTATAGAAAAGTATAATAATCTTCAAATTCGACCAGTGAAGACATTTTTATATATCTCAGTATTTACCCCATAATAATTCTTTGAAGTAAACACTGTTATTGGATTGAAATGATATATTATGAATGCACAAATTGTGTATAACTATTGTTTGTTTAGCAGTTTTTCTCCGAATCAAAGAATATTGACTTTTTTTCTCATTTTGTCACATTATTAACTGTCTTCTATCTTGATGCTACCATGTTCCTACCCCCTTGCACAAAACTGGTTTGAGTGTAAAAATTTAATATGAAACACGCACACAATTTTCTGTTACTGCATTTATTATTTATTTTTTTTTTTAATTTAAGGCACGTCAGTGTCTATGGTCATTGGCGCCCGGAGCCTTCTCAGTGCACTGCCGGCCTCCGAACAATGTTCTCGTTACAGACAACACTGTCCATGACCGGACAATGAGCTCTATAGGCTCCTAGGGAGAAAAACTCTACGGGTAGCACAGCCGGATTCGAACCCGGGTCCTCCGCGTGGGAGTCCAGTAGCTAACCACTTAGCTATTCCCTTCGCTTATTGCTGTTATTACAATTAGGGTAAAGCTAGGAGAGATGACGCACATAACTTTAAAGTTATGCCCTGTATCAAAATATAGGAGATATATTAAAGAGGTAATGTTTTATAAGCATATGCCAACTACTATTATCTACAAAAAAATGTTATTTTTCAAAATAAAGACATTCTCATTTATTCCAGAAACAAAATACAAATACACTACATTTGACCATCTCTCCGACTATGGTAGAATAGATGACGCATGTAATGGAATCGTTTAATGTGATTCCCGATGTAGTAGATGTCTTGTAGAGGGCGGAAGTTAGTTTAGAGATTTGGAAGTTAGTGCTCGAATTATTAATACGGATTTTATAAAAATAAACTGTATTTGAGCAATGATTTTTAACGTAATAAATGGTAACTAATAACAACAAAATACTTAGAAATAACTAGAAGATAATAACTAATAAATTAGAATGATATAAATAAATGAACTAAGATGCACAATTAAAAGATAATAAGTTTGAATAAGACTGTATAGGGACGCGTAAACTGCTGCTCGTATATGAAGACGTACTCGTATAATCGTATATGATATAATAATCCCCTCTTCCTATGGGGCGAGTTTATATATTAGTGTTGGCCACACTCACACCAAGACATCTGTCCTAGCATGCGACCTTGTGCGACCTTCGTAGTTTGGTGACCACCGATTTAGGTCAGTGGCCAGCCTTATCGGCGCTTGCTTTTGATGTAAGGGTATTTACCCTTGGTTTGTTTGTTTGGCTGCGGCCTTGTCTTGAAGTCAGTCAGCTGGCTAGGCCACTAGTTGTAAATTATTCTTTCTTTGTTGGATTTGACATTGCTATGACTTTGCCGATGTCAATGACTTTGCCATGTCATTACACGCAACATAGATAGTAGACCTCTCTCTTCTGTGAAAACATGGCTGATCGACATGAAACTTGGTAAACACTACGAGTCTACGAGACCAACTTTAACGACAGCTGGAAATCTTTGATTTCAATTGCAATTATATAGTATATAAAAAAATTTACTAAGCGTTATGAAAATTCACTTTATGAAAACACACGCTGATGCGTATAAATGTTCCTAGAACACAGAAGAACACACAAAATAACTGGAGAATTTGCAATATGTTCGCTTCTGATCTCTCTACTCCTCGACTAACTTCCATGACGCCACGTGGTGGCAACAAGAGAAGTAAAGCCTGCGTCTTCTCTCCTACCACGTCATCTCTCCTAGCTTTACCCTATAAGTATATAAAATGATTATATGGATTAAGTTTTCTACTTTTTCAGATATAACTGAATTTTAAAATGGTTTTCAAATCGTCAGGCCTTTAAATTATAACGAGATGTTTATACACGGCAATAGCCACAGAGTTTTTTAAAGAAAAACTAATTCTTTATTGCTCTACTTTTGGGATACCATTGCTGCCCTTCTTCAGGTGCTCTTTAGGGTAGGAGAGGTGTGTATGCATGTATCAACGTTCACAGCACATACTCCTACCGTAAAGAGATCCTAAAGATTGGCACCAATGGTGCCCGAAACGTAGAGCAATAAAGAATTCTTTTTACTTTAAAAAAAACTCCTCTGGCAATTGCCGTATATAAACATGTCGAAATAACTGAATTTAATTTATTCATTTGTATTACACTTAAATGAAGAGGTAATAAGGGACAAGTATCTATGCAGATAGAAAGAAGTGACTGCAATATATAGACAATGCCAACCACATTGAACCAACCAAATAATTCTTGAAATTAATCGTATAATGGATGTGTTAGGTGGAGAGAATTGAGGTCTGGTTGATAAAATGAGATTGACTTTGTTAACAGTGGTTAACTAATATATTAATAAAGAGACACAGACTGCCTGGACTTTACACTCGTTATGATACTGTATGGTAGAGTAGGAAAATGGGTAAATGACACGTAAAGATTGGCTGTATTAAACTGTATCGAACTGAATTGTCATCATCTCTGGACTGTCCGTCGCTGTATTTATACAGTTTCTCCCACTCCAGTCCGAGAGAGTGTTTGGGTTTGTTTCTCTTCTCTTTACTGTCTGTGGTTGCTGTTACAATCGCCACAAAAATTTCGGAACTCAACTTTTTCAAAAATTCCACAAATTTTCGTGAGGAAATATTTCACATAAAAGTGATAGGTAATATGTATTCATGTGTGTAGATTATATAAGATTTTTTTTTTTTAAATATCGTTGGACCCGATTTAGAGAGAAAATTGCAGTAAACATGAAGAAAAAGAGCATTAAAGTTGCACATCGTTTTGTTTGATGAATTTCGCCCTAAACGTTCGTGTCAATTGCGGTGGTTGTGTGTACTTAAATAAATTTATGCTTTCTGGAATTTTTTCATGCATCAGTTATTTTTTCACACAGACGCACACACACATACATGATTTTCTAAAATGCATTTTTTTCATTGGTCTCAAAACATGTATTTCCGGTGATGAAAATACTTCCTCTTTCTTCAGGAATAAGAAGTAATATAAAAAATTGAGGATTTTCATACTCTTAATGACATTTTCTTTCAACTCAGAATGTTTGAACATATTTTTAAATTATTCATATCACTTTAAATAAATAGTGGAATCAAATATGAGAATTATAACAATTATTTATACAATGATATTACATTGTTTTTTTATATCATTAAGACGAACACAATTTTCTTTTATTTATTGAAAAACAGTAATAAATAAAGATAGAAAATAAAAGATAAGAATAGAAACGGTGGCAGGATTATGATCCTGATGGTGTGATTGCTACAATGATGTTGTTGATCCCTTTATGCTCCTATCATCGATAATCCCTATGCCGCTTCTTCAAGAAAAGAAAAAATATAATAAATTTCTTGAAAAGTAATTTATATAAAGAATATTCAGCGTTGATTATTAAATTAATATTATCTTTATTATTTTATAAATAAATTTGTAATTTTGTTTTGTTATTTGTTATTTATTCATAGAATGGTTTTTCAAGTTGTTGAACATGTTTCGTATTTACTTTTGATTAATGAACACGAAGCTTTACAGAATTCTGACTATCTGTCATGTCAAAATTAAATTTACGCCGAATAATACTCAAAATAAAATAAAGAGATAATTATATATATTTATTATAAGATAATGTTTGTTAGATATACTCAGTTGAGGAGAACAATGGGTATAGACATTGTTTTATATCAGTATGCTCATTTCCTTGGAGCGATCCGACATTGTTGATATATCTTTTATATTTTAATTTATTAGGCGAGAATTTTGACTAGCTCCTTTAGCTAGTAATTTAAAAATTATATTCAATAAATTTTTGTGTTTTATTCTACCTAGTACATTCTAGGTTGAAGTTTTTTATTGATTTAGTTGTTACATGTCATCTATATAAAAGTCTAAACTTATATACAATAAAGATATAAAAGAACGTTTACTTACCATAATATAAAAATAAAACAAAATTTTTGAATATAATAGAAACAAATATATAAAAACAGCATAATAATTCATTAAATAAATTTGTCAAAATAAATATAGCAATTTTTTTTTTTTCTTTATTTAGAAATTTACAATCTGTATAGTTCTATATACAATAAGTAAATGAGAAGAGAGAGAGTATAGAGACGTGAAGAGTGGGAGGAGAGAAACTACCCAGTGGTAGCACTCTCTACGGGATACCAGTCACTGATCAGTCCCGAAGGAAATCTCGCGGCCACTGGCGGTTCAGTGGGCGAGGTGGATTGTCAGGGATGGTAGTAGAAGCAAGAGACTGTACGAAGGGATTAGGGCAGTGTGAGAGAGCAGTGTGGTATTTGTGGTATTTTGTCTTGGCAAGTTGTTGTACGAAAGCGATGTTAAGGTCATTGTGGAGAGTGAGGTTTGTAACGTAAAAAGGAGCGTCAACTATCTGTCTGAGTAGTTTGGATTGAAATGTTTGTATGGTCCGTATGTTGGTCGGTTTGGCTGAACCCCACAGCTCTAGTCCGTAAGTCCACATAGGTTTGATTATGGGGTTATATATTAGTCTCTTCAGTTCAGTTGGTAATTTAGACCGTCGTCCGAGAAGTCGGTAAAGAAGTTTGGCACGTTTAGTCATGGCTTGTCTTTTAAGTCGTGTGTGTGGGTTCCACGTGAGTCGTTTGTCTATGAAAGCCCAAGATAGCGCACCAGATCTGTAGAGGGAAGTGCGTTGTTGTTGTAGAAGATAGGAGGACAAGAGCCCCGCCGGAGAGTAAACGTGGCGTGTTGACATTTGTGAGGGTTCATTTTTATTTTCCATTTCTTTGCCCATGATTCTATTTTTGTAAATGTGACTGTAATTTGTGTGAAGCTGATGCTGGGTTTGAACTGGTAGCTAGAATTGCTGTGTCGTCTGCATATGTACTTAGTAGTGTGGATGGATGTGTGGGTATGTCAGATGTGTATACAGTGTATAGGACGGGACCAAGGATACTCGCCTGCGGTACCCCTGCCCTCATTGGCGAAAATATAGCAAATTTAAAATTCAATTTAATTAAATATCAGATTTAAAAAAAAAATGAATATGTTTATCAATTAGCCAAATTATCAATTAATAATTAGTCATTATCAAATATGAATAAATACAATTGTCTACATAATAAATGTTATTGAAATTAATTATTTATTTCATTCACAATCATACTGATTTCATGGCGCTATGGTCAATGTGGAGCCTTGACCACCTCAGTAATAATTTCCCACATGTCTCGGACGCATACCTTCTATCTCCATTGCCTAATTACTAAAAAACGTTTATCTTCCTCTGGACCTTCAATCTAAGTCATAGTCTATCTGATTAGCCTCCATCCGATGAAGATGTCCCAGCCACCGCATTCCAATAGTTTTTACGGCTATCACCAGTTCTTCCTTATAGGGTTCTTTTAGTTCTCTATTTTTGTCTTATCCGGTAAATGCCGTTTTCTCACAGCAGTTCAAAAGGAGCTCAGTAGAGTACAGGTTTCGGCTCTATTCAATACAAGCGGTTTAATCAGTGTTTTTGAAAATGGAAAATTTTAGTTTTTTCTAGACAGGATTGTGCTTCTCACTTTAAGGATAAGATTTTTGAATTCGGAAACTTTTTCAAAACAATGGTATCCCACGTTCATATTCCCAAAAATTTCGGTTTCTTCTCAAAGTTCCGATTTACTTTGTTTTGTCTTCATTAATTATTAGATACTTTTCCGTTAGCCGGACGCAAGCGAAAAAGCGCCAAATAATGTAGAATTCCGCCAAATTTTAATAACATAAGGGGAATGTTCGTTTGGGGTCAGGTGCTCTATTCTCTGAATTCATTCAAAACAAAGCACGTTTTCCTTTTTTTCTTCCATCTTAATTTTTGTTTTAAAAAAAGATGAAAATTCGGGATTTAGCCAGAACCGAAGAAGATGCAGTCTCTTTTTTTTCAAGAGAAAGGTATATTGGCAAAGAATGCAACATGCGATCAGAATCATGAAATGAAACTGTCTTTTTGTGACGGAGTACGTTGGCGGTGCAATCTTTCAACATGCCGCACGAAGAAGAGCATTCGCAACCATGGTACGCGGTTCGAATCGTCCAGATTGAGTTTTCTAACATCTTTGAAATTTATTTACGGCTGGAGCGAAGAGATGACATCAGTCAAATGGCGTGAAAAACAACTGGTGTAGATTGGAACAACTACTTAAGAGAAGTTTGTGTAGAAGTATTAGCGGAACGTGAGCAAAAAAAAATCGATGGTCCTGAAAAAATAGTTGAGATAGACGAGAGCCTATTTACAAAACGAAAGAACAATGCCGGTCGAATTCTTCCACAACAGTGGATATTTGGTGGCGTTTGCCGCGAAACGGACGAATGCTTTCTAGTTAAAGTTTCCAAATCGTTCTTTACCAGTACTGTTAGATGCGATAACAAATCACATCGAAGAAGGGTCAACGTCTATTCCGATTCCTGGAAGGGCTACTGCACAACTAAAATGGAAGAAGCTGGTCTACAGCATTTCAAAGTCACATGTACAATTATGTTGATCCCGACACTGGTGTAAACACTCAGAAAATCGAACGACTTTGGGGCAGCGCCAAATGGAGAAATAAAAAACATCGGGGAACTTCTCGCCATCATTTGGAGTCGTATCTCGCTGAATTTATGTGGAGACGAGGAGTAAACGATCCATTTGAGCAAATTCTCAAGGACATCACCGTATTCTGGAAAAAACAATAATTATAAGCATTCTTTTTGGGTAAAACTGTTTTGTTTATAATTCATTAATATTTGTTTGTAGTTGAACTTGTTTTGCTTACTATTAATTAATATTTGTTTATAGTTGAACGTTTTCGACTTTTATTACGTTGACCTGTTTTGTCATTCGCTTCGCTTGGCGACTTGGCTCGCGTTTGGTTCACAATTGACGACTTTGCGCCCGGCTAACGGAAAAGTACCAGTTATAATTATTAGACCGCAGTCCACCGCATGTTATCCTAACTTCCCGCAAAATTCCTTCATGGCGGCTGCGATTAGCGAAATCACGGCTACATCATTTGTATATGCGAGCTATACTGCACTGACATGATTGTCATGTCATTACTTAGGATTGAGTGAGATTCGACTAGCTGCCGCTTTCAAAACTAGAAAACTCGAAAACACCGAGTTTCCCGTATCTTTGGCCCAGATTCACACTGAATTCTCCCGAGCTGCTGACCTGTTCTGCCATATATGATGTTGTTGCAGTAAGCGTCATGCGCCATTTGATCAATTTTGCTGGAATATGCAGCACTTTCATTGATTTGATTATACCCAGTATTACTTGATCCTTAGCCCATCTTAAAAGAGTTGGTGCAAGTTCAGCTTGTTATCATAAAAATATGTTTAGTTATGTTTGCGATATAATTTTGTATGCAAATCTATTAAATATTTGGAAATATTTTTTAAAAATTAATCCTTCAGATGGTAATGGCCATCTCTCTCCCGAAAGTATTACTTTCGATATGAACCGACTCCGTCATGCCATTAATAGACTGCAGTTGTAAATCAAATTTGGAGGATTATTGGATTGCCGTATTGTATGTCACAAGTGCATGTTTTGTTGATCAAACTCTCTAAACAGTTACAAGATTATCAAGAACTTAATATTAGTTTGTAATTAGATATGAAATAAGTAGCATTCAGTCTTCCCTCAACTAAAAAAGAAATATTCCTTTGTAATTTTATACTTAGCGTTTATATTACTCTGAAGTAATTTTTTTTTTTTTCAGATTTGATGTAGGATATTTTTATCAAACACTAAATATAATCTCGCATCACGTGCAGCCCTATAGTCCACCAACTCATTTCTCTCAATGCCACTGTGAGCCTTCAGTTTAACTAAGATATTTCCACCGAATTGCAGTCTATGCCCTCAAGCGTTGGTTACTACTCGCCTTTGGTGCAAGAATTCAGGGTTCGATTCTCATGAGGGCACAAATGTTGTTGTCGCAGCATGATGAGAAAAAGTGGGAAGCTACAGTTCGGTGGCGAATCTAGGTAGTGAAGGCCCTTCATGGACTGTTGTGCTGGATTTGTTCAATTAATTTACTAAATGACTTTTTTTTTTAATTTAAAATGCGTCAACATCCTATGCTCATTGGAGCCTACTCAGTGTACTGCCGGCTTCTAGGCAGTAGTCTTTCGTTACAGATTGTGTTATTTGATTTTGTCATTAAATCCAACGTTATTTTACTATCAGTTTTAATTGGAGGTGTGTATATTCTGCCTACTAAGTTCGTTGACTATCCACTCAGTCGCTTTGAAAATTTCAGTTTTCAGTTTAGTTAACCGAACAATATTCCTGCAGCTCGAATTTATTTTCTGCAAAATATGATAAAGTAAACAAGTTCCGGGATACAAACGTATAACCAACTTGACCGCGTCTCCTTTACTATCGTCCGTGTAAATCTCGCTGTCATTTTCTGTTAGTTCTCTAGTATCTTTACAATATGTATACAGAAATGGACACGTTCAATATACTTCATTAAAGCCTTCCTTTAATCACATTAAGATCGCCAAAGGAAACATATTCTCTAGCCTATGATAGACAGAAGCCACCTCTTTGAACTTCAGTAATGTTATTGGAATAATCGCTGCTAGTAGCAACCAACATTATTAGTAATCAGTACTATATTATTTTTTATAATCCTGAGAGTTATCCATTGAATCCGCTGTAATTGTATTCGTTTTTTTTCTTTACTTCTACATTTTTTTACTACACTGGCGCAGCATGTATTATTAATATTGAAAGAGCACATTCGTATCTTTCGTATATCACCCTTAAAGAATCATTTCCAAGTCCTCAGGATATTTTACTTGCTTTAGACAAATCAAATAAAGTGTTTCAGAGCATTTATTAATGATGTAACAGTTTAAATTTCAACAGTATTTATAATCTCTTATAACGTCAAGATATTTTAAATTTATCATCGAAATGAAACTATTTAATCATTCGAAATGTAACATCAGAAGATCAGTTTGAAACCACTTCTACAAATTAACTAATCCTTTTGGGAATTTGAGAATTACGAATAATGTGGAAAATTTCCATGTAATCTACAAACTTTAAACGCTTCACACTCTGTATAGATGACCCCCAAAATTATTTACATAAATTAGGCAGGCACATTCAAGATTAAACAGAATCTCAGATACCTTATACTATAGTTTCTA
The DNA here is from genome assembly GCA_011037195.1 of Triatoma infestans. Classification (NCBI taxonomy): domain Eukaryota; kingdom Metazoa; phylum Arthropoda; class Insecta; order Hemiptera; family Reduviidae; genus Triatoma; species Triatoma infestans. The sequence goes on along the minus strand of JAAEAF010011568.1, from coordinate 26,832 downwards.
ATTGCTATTAAAATTCGTTCATTAGCCTTCATAATCTGTTTTCTCTTATACTAATAATAATTGTGATAATAAACACTATTTATGATAATCTTAGTTGATGGGAATTGCATATTTAAACAGGAATTCGGAGAAGGAAATAGTAGGTATTTCATGTACAGAATTCAAGTCATTTTACTAGTTTTAGTTTATGTGTGAAAAAAGATGGCATAAAATTAATTAATCTTACGATTAATTTATAATTTATCTGATATTAACCAACATTTAAATAAAGATATATTAGTTTTTGTTCCTAAAGCCAATTTTGCTGAATTATGCTGAATAATAATGATGCTCTCTCTCTTTTTTATGTAACAGTTCATTTTGGACAAATAAATGCATTCCACTGTTAAAAGCAAAGAAATGAACAATTTAAATATGTTAAACATTAAGATTTTTAACATTTAGTCAATTTTTTAGTTACATTGCTTTGTGGAAGGAATCTATATCACAATGAACGCACTGCCATGCCAATATTGATTGTGTAGACGAACTTAGACTTTGGAATTGTCATAATAGTTCCATAGACTAAGAAAGCAAGTCGATCTTGCTAAAATAAAATTTTTCGAAACTTATTTTCTTAAATGACTGATGGATATTTCTATATTCATAAATTTGTTTAAATCTTTGCTTAAGTATTTATTACATAACTTGCAAGCCTCTCTTTATTTTATTCGGAACGTGCTTTCATAGCGTGGACAAGGGTTCAGCTTTAGTTTCATCCGTGCTTTCTCAACAGTTGAAGAGATATTTCATGTGAACAGACAGCTTTGTATTATAAGTTATTCTTGTATGAATAGAACTACAATTTACTATATAATGTTTATATTTTAAACAAATTTATTCATTTTTTTTTTTTTTTTGGCATTCATTCACGTTGAAGTTGTATTTCAATTTTTCATGTTGAACCAAAACTTTATAATCTTTAGAAATTAGTTTAAAAATAATACAATAGAATCGTGAGTTTAATAAATCTAATTTTTGTGGCTGACTACCAGCTACCAGATTCATTGACAACTAAAATGGCAAGAGGCAAATTAATGATCATTAATGTCAAAGTAGTATACTGTCAATGTTTTAATGTATACAATAAATATAAATAAAACCCCTTCAGAAATCAATGTAACAGTCAACAATAATAATGAGAAAAACTAATTTAAATAATCAATAAATCCTTCAGGAATATTGATTTGAAAGTTGAAATTGTTAACTATAAGTTAATAACAATACTATTAAATAAAAAAACAATATACTTCTAATATGTAAAACAATGTTTGCGGTCACATGGACCATATAATATATTGTGTGAGAGAAGTATATTATTGGATTAGCGGTTGGAAAAGTTTCTATTATTGTTGGACCTACCTTTCTGAAACCATTGTGGTTTTAATTAACACCATTATTGTGCCTATTTTGACAGAAAAAAAATATTTTACAGATTTATTTCAACAGAAAATTCAATTTAAATGTACTAATTGAATTATATTATTTGTAATTGTGATTGAAGTTTCAAATTTACCAGTTCTTTGCCATTTTCATTCATCTTACTGACTCATTAGCCTCTTACCTCTTCTGGGGAAAATTCTAGAAAAACTCTTTCTTAAACTCCTACGCTCAATTTTAATTACAAATTTAATTGTTATCGTTCACAACACCCTTTCTAAGGGTTGTCCAGAAGCCTGATTCAAACTTCTATCAAAGGCTGGATAGAAGAACAGCGTCTGAAATGGTGGGATAGAACCTCAAGACGGAGGCAGGCTAAATTTTTCATTTAGAGACATAAAGCGTAAATTTACCAGGGACCTACTGAGCTATAGCCGAAGGGACACAAGGCTAACAACGGTGGGTTTATTAACAGGGCATAGTAGGCTGGATAGGTACATGCATCAATTACTTCTTACAGATTTCGCATTATGCCGATTCTCCAGGGTCGAGAAGGAAACCCCGGTACACATTCTTTCTGAGTCTACCGGCCTAACGAGGACAAGGTTTCTTCAACTGGGGGCAAGCAATCCCGAAGCTCGAATTTCAACTTTCAAATCAATATTCCTCAAGGATTTCTTGATTATTTAAATTAGTATTTCTCATTATTATTGACTGTTACATTGATTTCTGAAGGGGTTTTATGTTTATTTATTGTATACATTAAAATATTGACAGCATACCACTGTGGATGTGCACTAGGTATTCCAATCCCTCTCTTCATGACGGAGCCACTGTCAACTTTGCTAGGCCTGATTAAGAGGGCAAAGCTGAGGGATGTGTTATAATTTTAGGGGATCCACAATAGGCCTCTTAATGTAGGTTCGCCCTCCCATTCTGTCAATCTAATCTAATCTATCGCTCACAGTAAAATTCCTGACCATGAATTCGGCCTTCGGAAAGCCGAAGTCTGCACTCTACAATTTAGCGTTATAGGCGCCATAGCTTCCTCTCTTGTATAGAAAAAGTACTGTTTGCGTGTATTTTTCGGTATAGCCCATGCTTTCGATCGGGTTTTGGCTGTGGAAACTCAAGAGCATTGTTCCTTAAACGTGTCCTCATCCCTATCACTACACTACAGATAGATTTTCCGAGTCTGTCAGCAAACTTTCCTGTAAGCAACTCGTTTTCTTGAAGCCCACTTAATTGGAGAATGTTTAGAAAAGTGACAAATAAAATTCAAAAACCAGTTTAAAAAAAATCAACACGCTTTGAAGAATAATCTGTTGTGTCTTATATACGAACCATACTAGATTAGCTTGGACTATTCTTAGATAAGCGACTCACATGGAATCCGCATGCTAGACTGAAGAAACAAGAAATGAACAGACATTACAGGCTGTTAAAGAAATTACTGGATTGAATCTAAATTGATATTGAACCTCAAGGTACTAATTTGGAACATGTTACTTTAACCGGCTTGGACCTAAACGGTCTTGAACTGTTCCCTCCAATTTAAAATCCTTCGCTTTGTAGTCAAAGCTTTTCTTTTTGTTTCCAACCTAACCTTTCATCAGACTTTAAAGTTCTATCAAACTTAATAAAATCCTATTACAAAAAAAAAATTCCATTCTCCTTTTTCAGCGCATCAAAACCCACTAATCCGCAAGCTCTCATCCCATACCCTCTCAGCCAACTCCGATCTTTCATCCGATGGCGAAGCGATACAGACCGTTCTTTTTCGCTGACAGTGACTGAATGAACATTTTGGGTTTTAGTAGAGTGTCATCGATAGGTGGGTCCCCTACTCTTAAATATTGCGAGTTTATTTACTACCTACTTGCTCCTGCATTCAATGTAGTTTAAATTTCTAAATAAATTAAAAAAAAAAAAATATATTAGGTGCAGATTATTTAAAAAAAAATAAAAGAAGAAAAAGGTCCATTTCATTGAATAAAGAAAAGTTCTGAACGATAAAGAAAATTTACAATATATACAAATTTAAAAAAAGAGAGGGTTAAATAAATAAAAATTAACACGAACTTTTGAGAAATTTATTGATTCAAAAAATCTAAAGGAATCATGTAAGTTCAAGTAAGTATAAGTATAAGTACCTTGATGTATTGATTTCTAAAATACGGAAAGTATAAGGATAACAACAGTATAACTATAATTTACTTCAAATAAAAGGCATTTCGATAATAAAGCATTAGATAAAACTTCGGCTAAGACAATAAGTATTACTTTACTGTATTTGGAGTCAAACAAACTTTTAAAATATATTGTACCGTTTTTTTGCGTGGGTTGTACTTAGAACTCTTGCTTATCCTTATGGTTGATTCGTTTTGCCAGTTGGGTTACCTTGTAGAGAACTCTTTGTCATGTAAAAGGGCTTTTAATAGAGAGCGGAGTGAAGATAGTTCATTATTTCTTGGAAGTGGCTGCTCTTATAACTCTTTGAAAGTTATATTATAGTTTCATCAATAATTACTAGTAACCTCTTGATTGTCGCTTGCAGACTGTTTCCTGACTTCACAATTGCTTCTTGAATGTTGTAGACTGCTTCAGAGACTGTTAAAATTTAATTTTTAACTGAACTGACAAACTCTGAACTGAAGCTCTAAACGCCTAAACTTTCATACGTTTTTGAGTAGTTCTGGTGGGAGCTAGTCACAGCAATAGGGGAAAGTTGACATCTGAAACTTGCAGTCCAAACATAGGGTTCCATACAGATGAGAGTGACAGAGGAGGTAAGAATTTGTTGAATGTAAGAGTAACGCTGATGCGGCTGGAATCAGGAACATGGAGTTTAAAGTTAAAAAGTGTTTTCTTTGGCCTCTGCCAAAGATAGTTTTGCTTATATCATGAATAACCGCCTGTGGAGAGGGCTAGAAAGAGAAAATCTGACGGTTTTCTGCTTATTTGATGCCGAGTCCAGCATACTATCACTGTGCTGTCCATAAATGTTAAATTTTCCTAGCCAATTCTTGAAAGGCGATCAAAGGTGACAATAAAATCTAATATAATGGACACATCTATGGATTTAACTTTCCAATACATTCTACCTCCAATTATTTTGTTCCAAAATTAGCCCCTCACTAATTCTCTGTACACTATCTCCAGCCGACCTCTCTACGATTGCCTGTAAATACAGTTTTACTAGCCCGATGTAGAAAACTTCATTCGATTCTGTTTGTTCGGTTCTCTTCAACCTAGAAATTCGTAATTTTTCTTTTTTTCTAAAACTCTTAGTTAAAATCCGGTATGACGTCTGTGGTAGTGCTGGCCGAAACATTTCTTTGGCGGAAGACATTAAATAAATAATGCATTTGAAATGTCGTCAACTTCCTTCAGACCTCTTCTTATCATAATATGAATTATTAAAAGGACTCCTACAATTTCAAATTCCAACTACCAGATACCAAATGAAACAAATAATGATCCCTTCCCTCCTTAGACTTTGTACGAATATAATTAAAAAAAAAAATATTTTTTTAAATTTTTATTTAAGGCGCATTAACATCTATGGTCATTGGTGCGTGGAGCATTCTCAATGTTTTCTGGACAGTGTTCTCCAGTTCACAGATAACACTGCCCAACACCGGGCCAATGAGTTGTAAAGGTTCCCTGGAAGAGAAAGTCTAAGGGTAAACAATGGACTTAAACCAGGGTCCTCCGCGTATGCGTCTAATACCCTCACCCTAAGCTAATCCCTTTCCCCAAGTATGTATTGAAATTTTCTGTAATAAAGAAAAAACAAAAAGTGTACATTTGTAATAAATGTTTCATCCAAAAGTACTTTTTGATGATTTAGTACTTTAATACATTAAATTACATTGTGTCTGAAATGTTTACCACTAAGTTCTCGCATTGAGAATTAAGACATATTATGGAGTGTAATCAACTGTAATTTTTTATGTGTAATTTTCTATAATTAAGTTGTCGTTTAGGTTTCATTATTATTATTATTTTTTATTATTATCTTAAGGAATAATAAAGGATGTACACATTTCATTGACCAAACTTTCCAAATATAGGTAATTGCAATATATAATGATATCAATCTAAACAGAATGCCTATACTTTCTGTTATGTTCAAATACTTGTAATTTTCTTTAATATTTTTTCTTTTTTTTATTATTTTACTTATTATTTATTTTTAAAGGGGCCTTAGTAGGTTACCTAACGTTTGTAGGTTAGGGTAAATTTCAAAATTGTTTCGTTTCCAAGTTTTAGGATTGACATGTATCTAACATACAATCATGGGACAATTATAATTATCTTTTATCATTGGCAAACCTAGAATTTATTTTTAGCTAATTAGAAAAAAATAAAATGAATTAAAGCAAGGCTCAGTTTACTGTCACTTAAAAAAAAATCTTACATTGCATCATCACTTTCTAATGCACCATTTGTATAGAGAATTCCGTAACAAAATATAGTGGTAGAATATTTTCGTAGCATTTTTTTTAATGAAAAAAAAAATGCTATTAGACACTCTTTGTAGTAAAGAGTGGACACGTCGCAAGTCTACAATTTAGGTCCCATTCAGACGTGACCCTACTTTTGCAACGCTCCGAACGCCGAATCTAGCGCACTCTAATTAGTCTCTTTAAACTCTTTAATTAGTCACAACAAACCCTTTAAATAATTTAAATTAATTTATGTAATAACCATATATTAAAAAGGAAAAAAAAAGTATATATGTCTTTTTACATAATTGTTATTAAGTGAGTGTAAGGTTCGGCCAAGGAACCCAAAGTAGGCCACACTCAGAAATCATACATTTATTATAAATTAACAAACTATACAGACCAATTACTTACACACTATTTAAATAAACTCAAAATCCATTTATTATAATTTAACAGAATATACAGACCAATTACTTAACACTACTTAACTAAACACTCTATGCAACTACATATAACCCCGAATAGTACAACAATACCCCGTTATATATATTATATCTATACCTACGCTACTATATGACACCCACTTACAACTACATCAAGAAACCCCGATCATTTAACCCTTAGCTTACTATTACTAACAACTAAGTACTAACACTTATCCACTAACTACTACTAGCAACCTGCTGGGCGACTACCACTCTGGCATACCAAACGCACATCTACCTTTAAAATACTTTACTGCGCTAGGACTTACCGCGGATCAGCCACAGGTGCAGGATCACCCTTCACTCCACGGCGACACTCACCAGAATGACTTCAATTACTAGCTGCTATGCCAGGGTGGTACATGTCGACTCAGCAGTGTCCTAATTTTCTAACTCCACTCTCTTTAAATATTATTTTGAATTATTCTAATACAAACACATTTTATATAACTGCGCGCCTCTTACATGAGCATGGGATATTTTATTATATATGTTGGGCGCAAAGCCCGAAAACGGCCATTGGTCGAATTTTTTTGCTCAATTCGGGGTCAAACCGTTTTAAAACGACCAAACCCCGAATTAGAGTTCAATTTCGAACTTTGGCCATCTATAAACAGCCAAACCTAGGATTGTGCAATTAGTAAACGACCAAAGTTCATTTCAGCCAGTTTTTGAACAAGACTGTACAGTTTAACAGATGCGTAATGAGAATTAGGATATTCAGTCTGAACGTTGTGCTGGATCAGTGTACATGTATCCCCTCTTTTACGATGTCTGTTGTTAATGAAGCCGAGTTTCAATTGGTGTTAAATGCTTATATGCAGAAAGGCGACTCGAATAATAATATATTCTTGCTTACTCCTGTAAGCATAGTTCAATGAATTACTATTAGAAACAAAAGCTTCGCAATGTAAAAAGAGACAGGGAGGACCACTTACATCGCTGGATTTTCGACGTCTTAAGATACTATTGAACTTTGGTTGTTTACTAATTGCACAATCCTAGGTGTGGCTGTTTATAGATGGCCAAAGTTCGAAATTGAACTAAAATTCGGGCTTTGGTCGTTTAAAAACGGCCAATCCTAGGTTTGAACAAAAAATTCGATCAATGGCCATTTTCGGCTTTGCGCCCAGCATATAAATTGTTTTACAACTATTTGCTTTTTAATGTATTGTATAGAATAGATAATACACTGAGTAATGTACTGAATGAAGAATACACTTACAACATAATTATCCTTTAATGACAAGTTTCGTAATGGAATCTAATTTCCCCTTACAATAAAAATTCGTTGAGAATCTGCAGCGCTTTTAGCTGCCGCTATAAGTGGCCTTCTAAATTGAGAAAATCCAACGTTTTTTTATCAGAAAATTATTCGTTTTACCTTCTGGTGCACCAAATTACATGCTCCTATATACTCCTATTCCTAATACTCTGAAACTGCAGTTTAACTATATCTTAAAGGTGATGAAGTGTCCTGATCATAGATATGTCAAGATAGTTGCCTTTAAAGTCATTAATAGCAATGTACTTTGGTTTAACCAGTGGACTACATTATTATCCGCCCATCTGTCAGATATAATATTTCCGTGCCGTCTTTTTTTTTCCGAAGTTATTAAAATTAGGGATGGTCATCAGTTGGAGATTTTGGAGCTCGCTCAGTCTACCATCAGTTTTGTATTTTATAAATCTCTGAACAGAAATTTTGATTTGTTTAATTTTGCCATAAACAAGAATTAGAGCTGTTTAAAATTAGAGGTGAGCTCTTGTATTTGAATTTTATTCCTTTTATAGAGAAGGAAAAGGTACTGTGTTCAATGAGTAACTCTCGGGTTAAGGAAGACACTGTTCATTTCATGACAGAGTGCATTGTTTTATCTGAATTTAGAGTTCTGTATCTCGGTAGACCTATTTTGACAACAGCCCTATTGATTTATATGTTAAATTGTCCTAACCGCAAAGTTATTCAATGTGCTTGCACTTCGTGGAAGTATCGCCAATATCTAATTGAACAATTTAATTTTTAGCTTCATTTGTAAATACTCGTACTTGCTTTAATCTTATAAGTTACTTAGTCTGTACATGGACATTATTATCTATTATCGATCTATCGATTATCTATTGTCTATTCCATTACATAACTCATTCTTAATTTTGTTTTTTCTCCCTATTCTTTTATACAATTAAATCTTTTTGTTTTCACATCGACTTCCAGCAGAAGGATTTTTCCATGCTGTACAGTGCTTGTTTACTTTGTTATTTTTGTAAAATTTATTTTCAGAATAAAGTACTATTATTATTATTATTATTATTTCTTTTTTTTAACCTTAGTAATATACTGGATAAGATGTAATAATGTACGGGGAAATCCAAGCACATTATTATTCATTGGTCGTTCAAGAATTTCCGGACAATATGGCACGTGTTTAACATAACTGCTTTCTGGAGGACCACAAAATATTTCGGTCCAATTCCGGAGAGGCAATACTTTCGTGCAATTCGTGGAGCACTATCCCAGGTGCCGAGAGGACTATGGGTACTACTCGGACAGCCTCCACTTCTCACAGCCTCTTTATTTCGGACCCAAGCTCTGCATACTTTCGCTTTTTTCCGCCATTACTTGTAGGAGGTTGTTGGTATTCGGAACTGCAATGTCCACCAACGTTACTGCCCTTTTCTTCTTGTCATAAAGCAGAAATTCGGGTCGGTTGTGATGGACTGTTCTGTCAGTGAGCACTATCCGGTCGTAGTACAGTCTCTAACTGTTGGACTCCAGTACAGATTGAGGGTCTTATTTGTAGTATCGCACATTTTCCTCAATCAAACCAGTCTTGAGGGCAAGTTTCCCATGTATTATGTAGGCCAATTGATTGTGCCGGTGTAGGTAGTCAGATTGCGCCAACATTTCACATGAACTTATTATATGCTTATTTCCGACTTCTGGTAACACAGCCTACATCTGTCATCCAGCATTCCACGCACTTTAATTATGTGTTTGTCATAATTCCTGGTGCGGACCACTTGGTCTTGGATAGCTGTCATTAGACCCTCCGTCTCGGCAAACAGATCACCACAGCTGAGCCAGGCGTTCGACGCACATTTGTCTATATTTGATAGACTCAAATCGTGTCGGCCATGCAGTGACATGCTCTTCCAGGTTTCTATTTTGTTGGAGTGTTCAGTTTTACATTCCGTACCCCCTTGCTCTGGCTCACTTAAGTTTACTGGCGTCAGGCTAGTATCAGGTATCAGTCTCACATACGCTTTTGTGTAACGGAGAATCTTCAGCGTTATTATTATTACTATTATAAGCGGCCTTCTAAAAGTCTCTTTAAAAGCAGCTGTGTGTGAAAAGTAAAATTCAATTCTTTATTTCCTGACGAGCAAGCCATTTTTAACATTTTATATTTTGTTGGTAGACATGGCTGCATGAGGACAGACCCATCAGCTGAAAAAAAACAAAACAAATAAAAACGCACGAATCTTCCTTCAGAAATTGCTCTTTCTAGATTGATTATACGCTGAAAAATTCTTTCGTATACAGATTAACTTGCTTCCTCTATTCCATATATCAGTCGTTTCAATTTACAATTACATGAATATTAGATCGAGTTTAAGGAGAGGATCCAATTTTATCATACCATTTTTTCAGGAGACGTTTACAGCCTGTAACCAATTATTAAGAATTGACTCTGTTAGTGTTAATTAATTCATTTGATATTTTTTATTGTTTAATTATTGATAACTACTCGAAATCAGTTGAGAGGAATTCAAAGGTAAAGGAAAATAAAGATAAACTACTTGATTTTACTTGTTCAAACTACAGATCTCTTTCTACCGATCACCAGGGAATCAGTGGACCCTACGTAAAAACCAAGGACTGCAACGCTATCATCCAGAGAAGATTTGTAAGCCTGGGTTCTGATTCTCAGAGATCTTAATTTAGAAAAAGTGCTAGTGTGTGAGAAGTCTTATCCTGACACCAGCAGGAGTAGCACATACACCTCTTTTGACCACCGTATACTGTCTCCACCCAACCCCATAAAAAAGAAAAAAGTAAAGTAGTTTGAATTTCAATAAGTCTGCATAATGATTCATAGCTTTAAAATCAAGTGATGACTTTAATTTTGAATTATAAATTCTTTTTAATGAAAATTAATATTTAAAAGTTTTTATTTATTTAACAAACAAAAAGAAAATTATTTCAAGTCATGAAGGAGGAAAAAAAAATAGGTGATATTTAAAGAAGCATGCAAAACTTTTAGCAAATTATAATCACAAGTTTGATAAATTAAATTTTAGTTTGACCTATATAGTTTGTAAAACGAGTTTTAACAGGATTCAATAAAGTTGTGACTTTGTATTTCAATTATGTATCTATATAAATTTGTGCTGTATCTAATTAGTATCAGTTATGTATCTTTGTAATGTTCAGTTAGTTAATATCAATTTAATTTGCTTAGTATTTTATATTTACATTATTAATACCCACTACTTGTTATCTCATTTTTAACTCCTTCCTCACAGACCGATTCTTCCAAGTAATTCATGGCAAATCTCAATTTTCTATTCATCCCATTTTGCTGGAGTACCACAAGGAAGTGTTTTAGCTCTCCTGCTCTATACTCTCTACACAGCTGACTTACCTTCACATCCCAATACCTCTATTTACTCTTCTCTGACGACACTCCAATCCTTTCCACACATGAATTCTTTGGAATCCTGGCTACAAAAATGGCGAATAAAAATCAGCCCACAGAATAGTCTTTACACTAAACGAAAAACTCTTGCTCCTGCCTATTTATATAACTCACCTATTCCCTCAGCAGACCATGTGCGGAAGCTTGGACTGTACCTGGACAAGCGACTTACTTGGAATCCATACACAAGGCTTAAACACATTGAACTGAATAAGAGATACAAGCTCCTAAGGAGACTGCTCGACCAACGCTCCAAAACTAACACTCTACAATAAAAGACGACTGTATCTATTTCTTTTGGCTCCCATATGGACTTACGGACTCGAACTTTACGGAACTGCAAAACGATCTAACATTAACAAAATACAGACCCTACAAAATCTAAGATCATCCGCCATATCCTAAACGAACCCTTTTTTTGTCAGTAATCTAACTATCCACAATGACCTCAAAATTCCATTCGTTTCTGAACTTGCCAAACTCGTTACAATATCTTCCATCAAACACTCCTATCTCATCCTAACTCTTTGGCTGCAAATTTATCTTCAATGACACTTCCTTCTAATCGTCACAGACAGCTGAGGCGCCGCTGGCCACGTGACCAATTGGTCGACTAGTGATGGTCATCACTAGATGACCATCATTCACAACTATCACGCCATTTGTATATTATTCATACATCACATTTACTTGGTGTTCCTTATTGAACAGTTGTAAATATTCAATAAAAAAGTTATATATACAAAAAAAAATTATTAATATTGTCTTAATCTTGAATATGTGAATATATCCTGAAAATAATTATTTTTATGGATGGGATTAATTATACGGTAGTCTACTGATAGTCGTGACTCGAATTTGAGCCCTGCTTGCGCTCACCTTTAGATTTTTTCATTCTAGAAGCATCTACAGTTCTTTATCAGTGATGGACGTTGTTTTCAGTAACGGGAAAAGTATGCCCACAGTCCGGCAGTACAGTGAAAAGGCTCCAGACGCCATCGGCCACAGAAGTTGGTGCGCCTTAATTAAAAAGAAAAAAGAAATTGATGAATAAATGATTCTAAATAACATTTTTCTAAATAGCTCTAAAACATAATTAATCTTATCTCGAAAATCACCATGACCTGTTTAGGGCGAGACCTTAAAATGAATCACATATTTGTAATGGAAATGTCTGCATTGTAATTTAGGATTTCCCTATCTTATTGGCAGTCCGTGATCAGTTAGTGGGAAGGAAAAGTATGAGCAAGTTGCTTTGGATTGACATCATTTATTTTGAAGTTTCCCAATCTTTCATTCTTAAAATTGTGTAAAATAACAAATGTTAAGGAAAGATTTGAATGGAAGTTTGATAGACCTAGGAGGTGCGATGGAAATATCACACACACTTCATATATCACTATCAGATTTATACTTGCTATCACCACCATGCGGCAGCACCAATGATATATATTACGCTATAGTACGCTCTAAGGGACGCTAGCGCTTGACACGCTATCCATTAAAGCAGCAATTATTGAAGGGAATTACCCAATTACCTAATTGGGTTGTAAATATAGGTCGAATTTTAGTTTAAGTAGTCTTGTAAACAGTTTTCAACGAATCACGATTTTTTCCTCCATTTTTCACATATAGTAAATAAGATTTGTTGAAATTGAACATCCCTGTTTGACACTCATAGTAATTAGAAATTTATTTGTTCGACCGTCCATCACGTTTACTTGAGCTCCTGCACCAATGTAAATGATTTTCATTGATTGAATTCTCAATCAATTGCTTCCCATTTTGATTGAATTCATCCCATTTTGCTGGAGTACCACAAGGAAGTGTTTTAGCTCCCCTGCTCTATACTCTCTACACAGCTGACTTACCTTCACATCCCAATACCTCTATTTACACCTTCGCTGACGACACTGCAATGCTTTCCACACACTAAACGTGTAATAATACATAATTGTGAAAAAGTTGCCTTTCTGAGACCTTCATTTACTCTAGATTTCCACAAAGCCTTCCAGAGCAACAGTAACGGTACTGGGTTGTACCCATTCTGCAAATCCCCAAAAGCCACTTTTGCACTTTTGATTGAGGGTCTACATTTTCTAGGAGCTGAACACAATAAAAATGTAGTCCAAACAAGACCTTCTTGGTCTGTACCTTGCTTGCTCCACTGTCATTTTAACTTGATGATTTATTTCTAGAAGTCTTTTAATGGTTATCAAGACTATTCCGTCTAAGAGTAACAGTGGTGGTACGTGATTTGTAACATGCTCTCTACTTTCTTTTCTAAGGATGGCATGAAATACCTAATTATTCTTTATTCCATGCTTAAGGTGAATGAATTTGCCAAAGATTGCATCAATTCTAACGATCCATTTCTTATAAACATTATGGGAATATTTCCTGGTCTAGATCGGATTATCATTCGCTATTCCTTTCAGGGCAAAATCTATTTCCTCTGAAGACACTTGTTCCTGATGTTCAACACTACTCTATCGCTCTTCTATTTCCGTCATAAACTGAGACCTATTTTCTCTAAGGAATTTCGAGAAATATCCCAAGTTCGATCGTCGATCAGAATAGTGTATTCACATTTCCTTTCCTTAAGTGATTATTTGGTCACTGTAAATATTTAAATCATATAATCAAGGGAAGGGATTAGGCAGCGCACTGGACTTCCACGCGTAGGTCACGGGTTCAAGTCTAGCAGTGCTGCTCTTAGATTAATTTTTACCAAGAGCTTCTACAGCTCACTGCCTGGTGATGGGCAGTGCACTTAGAAGACTCCGGAGGGTACAATAGATCTTTCAGGATGTAGTGCAATATCCCCTATAACAATCTTTCTATCTATCTAACCAAATAATTACTTAAATTGTAATAGAATCAATTCTTTGTGGCTTGTTGACTGAATTAGGACAATTGATTGCGTTAATGATAGAAATTGGTCTTCGACGACTCGCTTAGATTCCACGAAAATATTATTATGTGAACATAATTAGTATTTAACAAAAGAGCACATCCTAACTACACAAATCATTCCGTGCCAATTCATGGTAGTTTACTGAATTGTATGATGGGTCTTAACGGAGAATGTCAAGCTTCCATAATCATATTTAAGGATACACATTTCTTATTTTCAGTGACTTATTGTTTTCAACTCTTTATCTACAAGCACTTAAAAATTACCAGAATAAATATTGAACAAAGTCATGTAATTAGTGGGAATTTAAATAATTTAAGAATGTAATTCTCAGTGAAATTAATTTTTCATATGTTTAAAATGAAAACGGTACCTCCTTCTAGCTGCTATTGTCTCGTTTATTTACATTAGCTTTTGATGAACTTATGGAATACTACTGTTCTTGCTACATAGAAGATTTTAGAAGCTTTTGAGTTTTTGATAGTACAATGAACGACATGACCCTCAGGAGACGCCGTATAGTTCCTTTCCCATTGATGTTTCTAGCCGAGTAAAAGTTCAGCTCTTAGACATTGTTATACTTCTTTGTTTTAATATGTATCATAATTTTACTTTTTACTTTAATGATTTAATAAACAAAATATAATGGTTTATGCCTCTTTTTATACATACTACTTCATTGGTTAAAAAGACAGGATTACTCACAATAACTGGGTCTTTTCTTTTAGATCGACTAACAAGAAGTTTTAATACTATTATATTCACAGTACAAGATGTTACAGAAAACTATTTGTACTGCAAGTTAGCCACTGTGGACAGTAACAATAAACGCCTATAAGTCTTCTGAGTTCCATCAACAAAATTTTTGAAAGAATCCTGTTAACAAGAATTAACAAGCATTTAGAAATTAACGGTATCATCAGAGAGGAGCAGTTTGGCTATAGGTCTGGTCTGTCCATAACTGCCCAGATAACTAGACTAGTAGACGATATAACTGCTGCTTTCCATCACCGTAAACATACAGCTTTGGTGCTGATGGACATTCAGAAGGCTTTTGATACAGTCTGGCACGATGGTCTACTCTCTAGACTGATTAATTATAACTTCCCTCCCTACATCACCAAAACTTGTTCACTCCTACTTGAAAACAGAAAATTCCGTCATAAACGCTACCCTCTCTGAAGCTCACAAAATTGCTGCCGGAGTTCCTCAGGGTTCAATCATCGACCCTATGCTATTTCTTATATATTTCAACACGCTGCCTAACCCCAAAAATGTTAGCTTGGCTTTATATGCTGACGACGTTGCTCTCTATTCTTCATCATGGAGAATTGACACAATCGCGTTCAGATTGTCAGAAGCAATGGCCTGCATCAGCAGATATTGCGATAGATAGAAAATTAAAATATAACAGCAAAACCGAAGCTACCATATTTTCCAAGCGTAGACCCGTGCTTTGGAAAGAAGTACATTTCCAAGGGCAGGCAGTGCATTGGTCTAGCTCCGTTCGCTATCTAGGTGTCACTCTCAACCTTAAACTTACCTTTACGCCTCACAAAGGACGGCAAGGCGGCGATCCGAGCACTATTTCCGCTACTCTGCAGAGAGTCTAAACTGGCCCCAAGTAACAAGCTGTTGCTATATAAGGTACTTGTCAAACCCATGGTATTGTATGCATGCCCCTCCTAGAGTATTACCTGCAGAACTGATATCGATGGCCTGCAGATAATGGAAAACAAGTTTTTAAGGCTAGCAACGCTAGAAGAATGTATTTTCCTCGCAACTGAAAAGATTTTTGCCTTTATTAGTCTTAATAATAACACGCTTTGCAGGAACATAGGTGACTATAACGTTGGAGTTGATTGCAGGCATCGCAGGGTGAGAAACGTGCTCATATAAAGGGAGTTTGTATTGCTTATGGTTTTTGCCATTTTTTCCCCCCTTAATATAACTGTTTACTTTGTTTAACTTTTTATCCTTATTAATGTAAATAGCTAAGGAGGTTATAGTACAAACTGAAACTCCATGTAAAAACTGTATATATGTATATATAATATTTTGAAATAAATTATTATTATTATTATTATTATTAACAATAAACAACTTAAATTTAAAGTTTAAATGTTAAAAAAAAAACCTTATAGCTTTTTTCGACAAATCGTGAAAAATTGAAAGTACCATTCAGTAAAGACGCACTCTACAGGTTGTGGGATTTCCTAATCTTTCTAACAGTATTGTGGTGAATAACTACTCGTGCATTAATTACAACATCAAATTTGAACTTCAGGCAATTTTTTTTTTTTTTGAAATATTTTGTTCTCAACAAACACACACAACATTCAGCCCATTCGCTAAAACCTCTTTTTTTTCGTACCCAGAGAACCTCAAAACTTTTATTTCCGGTATAAAATCTCCATTTTGAAAATAATGATAAATAGCAATATTTCTTCTTACTGCAGTGAGAAACTGTAAAGATTCTATTGGCAATTTGGATTCGGCGAAAATAATTATGCACATTCTTTGATAATAACTTTGAGAAAAATTATTGGTGGAGTAAGTAAACTTTGTTTAGAATTTAGTTTAAGGAAGAAATTGTACTTTTAAAAATCAGTAAAAGATCAACTTGTAAAAGTTAAAATTTTAATATAAAGAATCATAATGAAGCTAAAATTAGGTTAATGGATATGTTTATGCAGAAGATTTATATGAACTAGATTGTCGATAGTAGGGAATATAGTGGTCGGGAAGCTAACGCCATCTCTATCTCAAAGAAATAAATAAATTTAAAAAAAAAAAAACAACAAGCAGCGAGTAATAATATTAATCGTTCAATTGGAAATTCATAACTGTAGGGTGAACTTCAAAACATCGAAACAATGTTGTTCAGATTAAAGTTAAAAAAAAAAAAACTGCAGTTGGCAGTGATATCCCTTTCTGATAACTAGTTTTAGCAAAACATTCTGAACAACTTCTTGGCTTCTAGCCTTTAGAGTTTCATAGATACGTTCACTAAACTTTATAAAAAAAAAAAACAAAAAAAAACCCACTATATCACTTTAGCTTAGTGGTTAGCGCACTGGACTCCCATGCGGAGACCCGGGTTCGGGTCTATCTGTGCTGCCCTTAGATTTTTTTCGTTCTAGGAACCCCTACAGCTCACTGTCCGGCGATCGAACAGTGTTGTCTGTAACGAGAGAACATTGTCCGGTGGCCGGCAGTGCACTGAGTAGGCTCCGGGCGCCAATGACCATAGATGTTGACGCGCCTTAAATTAAAAAAAAAGTTAGTTCCTATCATAATTCTACTTAGGTCATCAGATGCATCATTTCAATTGCAAACATCTGATCAACTTTGAAATGATTTCAATTGATTGCCGCCTAGAAGTCACTAACTTCTCTTCTTGAATACTCCACACAGCCGTATTCCTTTATGAATTCCCTTAAAAATTGCACTGTTTATCATTTGTATTTCAATATGGATACCTCCAACAGATGATAGACTAGTCTACAGATGGGTCTAGTATATTCCTCATTCAATCTGTAATGTTGTTGGTGATGTTGTATTGTTGCACGTAGTAGTAGCGTATAGCTCGAGCAGTTTTGTAAAGGACTTGTGAGTACATATATGTTTAAGAGAGAGAAATATTAGAAATAATCAAGAGATCACCCTGTTTTTAAAATAAATATATTATTCTCTAAGTGGATTTAAATACTTTACAATATCACAATAAAATACTTATTAATATACTGAAACTAGCTAGATTAAACTCTTATATTTTAGCTTATGATTGGCACTGAATTTAAGAGAGCGATTCCTGAGACAAGTGTTCTGATTTAATGTCTAATTCAGACTGTCTTGAAAGTATGCCCTCTCTTGGTAGTTCAAATCCTTCCCTTTGAGAAGGGCAAACGACAGAGCTTTCAAGTTAGGCTATCCAAGTTCTATAACTCTTCTGTAACGGTAGTCTTCTACCTGGGTGTACCCTTTTTGCCAGCGAATGTTAGATAATATTCTTCAAATAATAATATTTTCCAAATAAAATATATTTATTGATATAATTTCTGGTATCCTTTACATTATCCGCTATCAAAGGGGAGGATTTGAACTAGCAAGAGATTCGTTCAAGACAGTCTGAATTAGACATTGAACCAGAACAATTGTATCAGGAATCGCTCTCTTAGTAGTTCAAATCCTACCCTTTGAGAAGGGCAAAAGACAAGGCTAACTCTAAGTTCTATGAACTCTTCTGTAACGGTAGTCTTCTACCTGAGTGTACCCTTTTTGCCAGCGAATGTTAGATAATATTCTTCAAATAATAATATTTTCCAAATAAAATATATTTATAGATATAATTTCTGGCATCCATCACAAATCTCAGTCACACAGATGTTTCTGTACCATTAATAAATATCCAGATCATACTGTGAGAGGTATATCCGATTTTAAATACATCATTGAATATATGTTTATTTATGATTCTATTGTATAAGTTTCTTTACACAGTTTCAAATTATTTGAACCAAAGTTGTGGCATTAGCAGTAAGCGAGGCAGAGTTCCTTGCTTTAAACATAATAATTACAACGAAATAAAATTACAATTTATAATATAATGTAAAAAAAATGTATAACTCTACGAGAAAAAATATTAATTACAAATGAAAGAATTAGATTAAAAAAAAAAAGAAAAAGAAAGAAAAAACCGCTAATGCTAATTATAAAGTAATATGTTGTTATAGAACACACACACAGACACACATACATACACAAGTTAGAAAATTATAATTTGTGTGGGATCTACTTTGCTATGAAATATATGACTGTGATGACAACGATGGTTAACCCTTTTTAAATCTACTTGGTTCGTTGGCTTTATCCTCATCTCTTCCCTCAGTGTTCTAGAAATTGAGTTTCGTAATAAAAAAATAAAAAAAGAATTAACTGGTGAAGATTAATTATAGTATCTGCCCCTCTCCTCCTTCACCTTTCCAAACTTTATGCAAAAAAATATATAAAAAAAGATTCTAACGTTTTTATTATAATTTTCCATTTTATTTATTACTTATTTCATTTATTCAATTTATTATGTATTTCATTTTTTTTTTTTTAATTTTTTAGATAATAATATTTGTAACTTTTATTCTTATAGCTAATTTATTTATAAAACAAAATTAATTAAACTAACTGTGTATACTCCAATTTGACGGGCAATTTAATTAACCAAGAACTTTGTGTGATTGATTTAATTTGAGTTAATCATTTATTGCCACTTATTAATCAATCGCAAAACACCTATTATGTTTCGCTATAATTAAATTTGTAACTTTTGTTTAAAGTTTTACTTCTGGATAAAATTATTAAAAACACCTGTATATCATAAACTTTTAATTCGTATATTGGTTTAAGTATTTAATATTGTGAGTTGTTTAAGCAGTTTATTTGTAATATTGAGTGGGTTTGCTCAAATGCAACCATTATAAATAAATGGAATATATATATTTTATTATTTTATACATTTTCATATACATTATTAATATTGTAGGGTTTATAAATCATTAAATTCTTTTCAATATGACAATTTTTCGGAAGTCAGTTTGTCTTCGCATTCCAGATCTGGCAAACATTTTCTTAAAATGACACATTCTACAAAACGTTCAATCTCTTTTTCACAAATCGGAATAATTAAATTTTAATAATTTTTTATTTTTATTTCTTATTTATTGAATTGTTACACCAGCTCTACGTGTGCTATTAGTAGTGACACTGATAAACTGACACTAACGCTCACACACTAAACGAGGGGAGAAGCTAGCCAACGGTAACACTCCTAATTAATTATACAAATTAACTGCTCCCTTCTTCTGCGGAGAGGAGATCACGAGGCCACTGGCGCCTTAGACGTCTGGGAGGATTATCTGGAATGCAGCGGGATGATAAATTTCGGATAAGAGGATTAGAGTGGGAATGAAAAGTCTGATGGGATTGGTTATATCGGGTTCAGGCTACCTTACTTACAATGGTATGTCTAAGTCCGTATGAATGGTTAGATTTGAAACATAAATTGAAGCGTTACGATTGGATTGGAGAGATTGAATTCATTAGAGGTTTAACTGTTTTGTTAAACCCTATAGTTCGATGCGGTATGTCCAGGTAGGTTTTAATATAGATGTGTATATGAGTCGTTTGTTGTTTAGTGAGAGTTTTGATCTGTTGTCGAGTAGTCTTTTGAGCAGGCGATAGCATCTCAAATTATGTTAAAGATGAAAAATTAATGAAATCACGGAGAATATAGTGGGGGGGTATAGAACAAATAGTTGAAAAATAAACCTGATATGAAACCCATCAAACGTCTTGCACTTATAGTAATGAATACAATTTAATTGATAAATTTGGTTGAAAATTCTAAGATTTCTAAACATTTAGTGTGGCTTACCAATAAACATACTAGGGGTTATCTTATACATATATCTCAGTATAAATAGTGTGGCACTGCCCTCTTCTTAAGCAATAGTTTTTTTTTTTTTGAGGGTTCTGTACTGCGACCATTATTGATCTATTGTACCCCCTCTGGTGCCGAGGATGAGCTGGCTCATTACAGCACCCCTCCAGGTTGAGTCCCTAAGGAATCCCAAAATCCTGGAAAGTTCTAGGCTGGGTATTTCCTCCTCCTCTATCTGGTAACGGCCCAGACTACTAAATCCTCTATGAATGACGGCATCACAATCTGTGAGGAGATGTATCGGAGTTCCTTCATCTCTGCACAGAATCTGCATGTGCCCTCATCTTCTAGACCAAGCTTCCTCAGGTGTCCCCTGAGTCTGCAATGCCCCGTAAGGAATCCCGTAAGAATACGGATCCTGTCCTTACTCAGACTGATGCAGGCTTTCGACCTTTCCTGGTTATAGCCACCCAGACAGACCTTGGCCTGTCTCGGTCCTGGGATGATGGTTTCCAGAGACGAGCTCTTTTCGCCACCTCCTCCTTCTTGATTTCTTCTAAGAGTACTTGGTCACTGACTCCACAAAGGGCTCCGGCCCAATGAGAGGAGATGCAGCGCCTTCTTTTACCAGGGTGTCTGCTACCTCAATACCTTCCACGCCGACATATCCCGGCACCCAATATAGGCCATTAAGCTTACCTAGGCATTCCCATACATTTTAGAACTGATAACATGAGAACTCAATACTTTAATGGCCGCCTGACTATCGGATAGGATAACTATCTCCTGATTCCGGTATCCTGTCAAATTTCAACTGAACGCACCTTCCAATAGCGTGAATTTCCGCCTGGAAGATGCTAGGAAACCTAGCCAAGGGTTCCGAGTGTTTGGTTCTAGGCCCAAACACTTCGGCCCCGGTTCCTTCGAGGGTCTTAGACTCATCTGTGTACTACTTAGTGAATACATGCTTCTTTGGCACTTCTTATAGCATCAGGACAATGCTTGATAGTAGCTGCGGCTTCCACGATCCTATTCCTTAGCTCTTCTTACGTGCCAATAGACGTAGAATAACTTCATCCAGCCTCACAGAAAATAATCTAACGGCGTTAGATCGGGATGGCCATTTAACAGGTCCTTTTCGACCAACCCATCGTTACCATATATTGCGTTTTAATAATCAGTCACAACATGAGAATAGTGAGCTGGAGCACTGTCATGCATAAACCAAAGCCTCTGCCTATTGGCAAGCGGAATATCTCCTACATAGAAGCTCATAAAGATTGTTTTCCAAAAAATGTAAGTATGATATTGCTGAAAACCTAGGTGGCAAAAAGAAGGGGCCGATTAGATTGCCCCCAAGAAGACCATAACAGACATTTAATGAAAAGGTATGTTGGTAATGTGAGTAGCAGTCATATGAGGGTTTTCTTCGTCCCAACTATGGATGTTTCAGAAATTAGTAATCCCATTTCTTTTCTTCTTGTTTTTTTAATTTAAGGCGCGCAACATCTATGGTCATTGGCGCCCGGAACCTGCTCAGTGCACTGCCGGCCTCCGGACAGTGTTCTCTCGTTACAGACAACATATCCACACCAGGCAGTGAGCTGTAGAGGCTCCTAGGAAGAAAAAATCTAAGGGTAGCACAGCTGGACTCGAACCCGGGTCCTCCGCGTGTTTCGAAAATTAGTAATCCCATTTCTTGTAAAGCAAGGTATCGGTAACCAGCAGGCAACTTAGGAAGTAGGGATCTCGTGTGTATTGTTGAATTAACCACTGGGAGAAATTTTTTCCGCTTGCTATAATCTTGTGGTAACAAATCATGCATAGGCATAATGTGCAGTGGATGCAACTGTTGTACGCGCAATGTTCGCTATACACTAGTAGAAGAAATATCGGAACGAAGTGACAATCTTCTGGTGCTAGTACTAGGAGATAACTAGAGATACTGAACACCTTTCAGTATTTCTTTTGCAGTTCACCAAAATCTTTGTCGACCGGCGTTTACTCGTACAGGCTTTAGTGAAACCATTTTCCCTAAGACGTCTTTCAATGGCTTCAAACATTTTACGATTTGGTATTCTTCGGTTGGGAAATTTTTCATGATATCTTCGAACAACAGGAACACCATTTTTATGTACCTCGCCAAAAGCTAAAAGCGAACAAATAGTTCTGAAAAAGTGTACAAATTTGTAATGTCTCCCATGATAATACAGAAAATACTGTCTCACAGTATTCACTCGCTCGCACAGAACTTACACAAACAATGTTTAATACTAATTATCAAACAAATAACAATATGCAATTGCTAGTATTATACTTTTGGACTTTCGCTAAATAAATCTTTGACCTCTAATATCTCTATAATTAATTGATTTAAAACATATATGTATATGAACTTTTATGCTTATTTTTTGCTACAGAACACATTCCTAAAATAGTGCCTGCAATTCTGAAACACCCTGTATATTTAATTTTTCACCCCTGGAAAGGTGGAAGGGTTGGAAATTCCTTTTATGGTAATTATAAATGGTGTTCTACCCTTTATTTGTTTAGTTGTGATTTGTTAACTCACATATAGAAGACAAGTTTTTGAAATAAAAATAGGCTTCTTCCAAAAATATCGGGTATTTTTTCTAGATCTTATCGGATTCTTTCCTGTCAGATATAGTTTAATCATCTATCATCTGTTGTACTAATTCCTTTTGGATCACTAATGTTATATAACAAAGGAATCTAAAAAATTCTATAACAATTTTTGTAGACAAAGTAACAAAATTATTGAAAAAAAGAAAGAAAATAATTTCTCTAAATGATGTCAAAAAAAAGAAGAAAAAATCGTCAAAAATCGATTTCATACAAGACTGCCTGCCACTATGAGGAGCTATGTTTTTCACCCGTCATTTACAATATACTTCAACACGGGTACAGAGCTAGATAAAATAAACCTTTACTAGTGTTATTGAATGCCTCTATATTGTCCTATTCTATAGCGTATAACACAAAAAAAAATATTTATGTATAGTGCCATTGTAAACGATAATTAAAAGGGGCCTAATTAAAAAAAAATTATTGAATCATATAAATATACATATATTTATTCTGCATTATATATTCTGTGTATGCATGTGTAAGTATACATACATACATATATATGTATAATAACTTCAGTATGCAAATTTTAGAACTACGGGCGGTAGTGTTGTAAAAGGAGAACGAGTGGTTAGTGAGTTATTAGGGAACTCGAACGAATCCTATCCAACAAGCAGTGAGTGACATACAGTATCAAAGTGGCGCTTAATTAAAAGCACTCTACATGTACCGTACACTATATATATATATATTACAGTTTCAAAACAGAGTCCTACTCAGCTGTTACCCTTGCACTTTTATTCCCCAGTAATATTTCAATGCAATACCCCCCACTCTTCCCATGCATTTCTATCTTTATTTCTTGATTTAAGTTAGATACCTGTTGTGATTGTACTTGTAATTAAATTTATTTGAAATTTAGTATTTTCAGTGTTTTTTTTTTGTTTTGTCTTTTGTTTTAGAAAGGGTATAGATTAAAGAACAGCATTAAGGATTACTGCACATTAAAATGAGTTAGCAGGGAAGGTTTAAGGAGTACAAGTAAAAAAGTGTACCCCCAAAATGTGGGTGCAATCTTGTCAACGTGGGGACCGAAGGTCCTTCAAACAATTGCAACATTATGTGCCCTTTTACACAAAGTACGTAGCATTGTGAAGGGACCATTATTATTTATTTATTATCCTATCTCGGGTGGGCCATGTCCCGGCACTGCAGCCAACAGAGGCTTATTGTGCCACCCCCGATGGTTCCTAGTAGACAAACCCTCCCTCCTTAAGGGGTTTCAGGGCCTTCATCACCAGGTCGTTTTGAGCTACTATCTCCTCAGGTCGCAGAGTACCGAAGGTTTCATACCTCAATCTGATTATTGCTACGCAATCGAACAACAGGTGGGAGGCCGTTTCCTCCTCTTCCTGACATAGTCTGCACAAGGGTTCCGCTCGGATGAGTCCTACCTTGTACAGATGTTTCCTGAACCTGCCATGACCCGTAAACAGTCCCGTCACCAGAGAAATCTGGCTCCTACTCAGACCAAGGGTCATTCGGGTTCTTCGTTTACACAGTCCTGGCATCATCCTTTTACTGTGTATAGCACCCGGGCTTCTCCTCCAGAGCTCTTCATGTTACTGTGACCCCACTCTCTAATCGCTGCACGAATTGCTCCGCCAGTTATTCCCAGGACCGGCTCTGGACCAATGAACGGAGTGTTAGCCCCGTTCCTGGCCAGTTGATCAGCTGTCTCATTACCCTCAACCCCTGCATGTCCAGGCACCCACAACAGCTGTACCTTATTGTGCCTGGTGAGTCTCAACAATGCCTCTCGACATTCCTTCACCAGGTATGAGGTAGTTCTGTGAGCTTCTAAGGCTTTCAGTGCAGCCTGACTGTCCGAGCAAATGCGTATGACCTTGCCCCTTGGGGCTCTACGCAGATTCTCCTCGGCACAGACCTTAATAGCAAACACTTCAGCCTGGAATATCGTGGAATATCTGCCCAGAGGCTTCTCAATAGACATCTCTGGGCCCATTCCATACACTCCCGCTCCAGTCCCGCACTCCATCCTAGAGCCATCTGTAAACCACAGAGGCCCTGTCCGATAGAGTTTTTCCCACCCCTTGGACCATTCCGCCCTAGAACCTAGGAACACCCGAAATGGAACCTCGAAGTTGTATGTTGGACACATGCTATCCTGGGCCATGTCTGTCACAGGGCCTGGGTTGACCTTTAGCAATATGTCCAAATGTTTGGCTAAGGAGCCGCACTGCCTCCAAAGACCATTTTTGCGCAATCTATGTGCACTGGCCCTCGCCTCCGCTTGCACTAACAAGTGCAGCGGTGCCAAGCCCAGCAGCACCTCCAGCGCAGATGTCGAAGGGACCATAGAGGACTGTGATGAACGAATGGTTCGCTAAATAAGCGTGCTGTTGAAAATATCACTTATAAGTACGGAGAAAACCCGCATAGAGATCAAATGAATATTCCATTTTTAAGAGCTGTGATTAACAATAAATAATATTTAATTATTTACATACATATAATATATATCCGGCGCTACAGCCCAAACTGGGCCTTGACATCCACAAAGAGTTTCCTCCAGTTATCTCTCTCCTATGTCTTTGTGCTCCAGCTAGGTACTCCAGCTATTCTTGCGTCGATTACCTCGCCTATCCATCTGCTCTTTAGCCTTTCCCAGCGACGGATGCCCATCTTCGGTGCATTTTAATTAAATGACTGCCTTACCTGTTTATCTTTTTTCACTTTTCTATGGGCGTTTCTCTATACAATGAATAAAGTTCTCCGTTATGTCGGGGTCTTCAAGCATTTACCACCGTTATAGGTCAATAGATTCTCCTCAGAAATTTTTTCTTCCAATTATTCTTCATTTTGTTGTTAATCAATTTTGTTTCTGAACCAGCATTCGCATCCGTTTTTACCGGTGTTTTTAAAAGCTGCGTCATGGTATTTTATCGATTAATTTTTATTTAGAAATTCTTCTTCAATCCATAATAAGAGCTTAGTATAAGCTGCCAATATTCTCCGTTTAATTTCCTGCATATTTCATAAAAGAGTCACTCATATAATAATTTCAAAACAACTGGAGGCAAATCCGATCTTGATCTTCCATGTGGTGCATACTGGAGAAATATGTTGGTGCATTAACCAAGAAATGGCTAATGAGAATGAGGCGGAACAGAATCATGGCGATATAACTTTTCGGAATGCAGGAAATGACTTTAAAGGGCAGATGAGGCTCTCATTCATAGTGAAGATAGCTTATTCGTGAAAGGGAAACCCGAAATCAACACCTAGTCTTTTGGAATGAGGGGCTGAGTATTAGACCACCACCACCTCGTCAAGCTTTCAAAATAAATAAAAAAAAAGCATGAGGGCGTCCTCAAGAGCAACCTGGGCGGAATGCATCATGGTGGCCAAAGTCCTCCAGAGGACTGAGAACAACGAGACCTCTGACGTAATGCTATTTTGTGTAGCGGGATGTAACATTAAAGATGTAAAGCATAAAAAAGAACGAAGAGAAATATAATTAATTATTTCGGCGGACTGATTTCATTTTATATACTCGTACAAATAAATAAATAAAAAATGAAAGAAAGATCAGCGGCGCTTCTCCAGCTGGCACACTCGTTAGATTTAAAACTATAAAGATAATTTTTAATTTTCAATAGATAAGCCTTCAATCATGAATATGTTTTAATTCTGGAATTAAACCATTAAATTTTTTGTTTTTATCACGAACTTATCATTATCATCGCTTTTTTTCATTTCAGTTTGTTTACGATATTTTGTTATCGATATCAATTTTCGCACATTAATT
>JAAEAF010011567.1:0-26074 GCA_011037195.1 Triatoma infestans | reverse complement strand
CCCAAATATAAAATAAAAAGGATATTTCTTACTTTGCCTAAAATAGCTAGTTAATGTATGAAATGCCTAGGTATTCTATACAATACCTGAGTTTCATACTTGTCGGTAACTTATTATAAAATAAGTACGTTGTGCATATAATAATAAAACTAAGAAACAAGAGAATCCTGTGTAAAAACATGGGACATATATACATATTTGTAGTAATGTGGGTGTGTTTCTAAGATTACTGTTTGGCAGCTTCACATACAATATATATATATACATAAAATAAATTTGCTGTACACACCCGGCAATTTTACGCTAATACAGTAGACAGCATTCATAGATTACAGAATTTATTATTTTCAAATCTTTACAATAAATTGAAGTTCGTTTTTCCTAATTGGGAAGAATTTCCATAAAAATGATGCCGAAATTCTTTGTTTACAGCGTAGTAGCTTAGTGATTTAAAGACTTTAAACTTATCTACATTTTATCGTTACGCTTGATTTTTTTTTTTTTTTTTACACTTTCTCTTACGCCTGATAAAAGAGAAAATTTCGCAATCGTGTCAAATTTTCCAAAACTGAGTTTTCACCGGAAGTAGTTTTGAGGACCACTTGAGTACGATTTTCATCGGAAGCAGTTATGAGGGTCACTTGAGTACGATTTTAACCGGAAGTAGTTATGAGGACCACTTGAGTACGGTTTTCACCGGAAGTAGTTATGAGGACCACTTGAGTAGGAAAAAAATGTTTTTAGCGAATGGCCTGTGTGTGTGTGTGTGTGTGTGTGCGTGTATGTACGCTTGAACAAATTATCTCAAAAACGAAAACTCGCAGGATGCTCCAAGTTTCAGTCAAAATTCATCAAACGGAAGTGCGACTTTATTAAATGTTTTTTTTTTTTATCTTTTCACGATTTTACTGAAAATGGTTGCAACGAATTTCTTTACACTTATTTATATACGTAATATTTTCCTGGGAAAATTGTTTTTTGGGGGGGTTCTCGGAGGTACAGTAGCTTAAGCTTTCCTCTAAAGCAGCAGTTCAGTACAATGTATGATTCTCCCACCTATATATAATTTAGAAGTATCGCTAGAATTCCAAGTTTGACGAAAACCGGTTACCCGGAATGAATCTTAACAGAATAGGTTTTTGAGGTTTTTTTGTGTGAGTAAATTCCTCGAAAAAGACTATAAAAATTTTCTTTTTAAACTTTTAATACTAACTAATTAGATATAAAGCTATCACTTTTATTTGTAACTTGAATTGAAAACAAAAATGGATTCTAAGTAGTTCTGCGGAATTTGAGACGTTAAATTTCAATGTGAGGTATTCACCGTTTTTCTTCTTGCCTGAATAGATACTTGTTCCCCCACCACCTATATATTAAGTTAGAAAGTCGTGTGAGCGTACCATACCAGATCTTTACTTTCTCTTACTCCTAGTAGAGGAAGTATTGGTATCGTGGTCAGTTTCGAGATCCATTTTTCACCGGAAATATCCGTTTTGAGGTCCCCTGAGTTCAAAAAAGTGGTTTTTAGAAAATTGTGTGTGAAAATGTATGTGAACAGCATAGCTTATAATCAAAGAATCGCAAGAAGTTCAAACGTGATATTTCGTTTAGGTATCACCATGGGAACTGACAGTAAGTTATGTGTCAGAATTCCTCAAATGGAAATACCACTTTACTAAATAATTTTTTCACTTCTTTGCGATTTTCTCAAAAATGACTCCGACGACTTTCTTCAAACATTGTATATCAACAAAGATCTACAACTTTTATTTAAAACATTTCTCTGGAAAAATTCATTTAAGGGCACTTTTCGGGGAAGGGTGGGGTTAGATTTTCCTCTAAAGTGCTATTTCAGTTTATTATAGAATTCTGTCATCTAAATAATGTTAATTAGAATTAAATGATTTATTCCGAGTTTTTTTAAAAAAAATGGGATGACCGAAAGTGCGTTTACTTTACAACTTTACTAAATGATTTTTTTCACTTTTTCGCGATTTTCTCAAAAATGGCTCCGGCGATTTTCTTGAAACTTCCAATACAAACTACACATACAAAGATTTACAACTTTTATTTTAAAAAATTTCTCTGGTAAAATTAATTTAAGAGAAGGGCACTTTTAGGGAAGGGGTGAGGTTATGTTTTCTCTAAAGTGCTATCATAGATGATTTACACAATTCTACCATCCAAATAAAATTAATTAGAAATAAATAGATCGCCAAAATTCCGATTTCAATGAAAATTAGTAAACTGGAAGTGCGTTTTTACTGAACAGTTTTTTCAGTTTTCGACGAATTTCATTAAATTCGGTACGCAAACTATAAAATTTGTCAATTATAATTTTCAGAACTGGATTAAGAGAAATGTTGTGTGAGTGTTTCACACCAGATTTCATTTTTTTTTTTTTTTAGACTTTGATATTTTCCTCACCCTTTGTCTATTAGCTACGCATGACGCTTTATACGAGAATTAAGGGTTTGATTCCCGTGAAGATAATGGCGATACTGACCAGCATCCTAACAGAAAAAAAAAGGTGGGTAGCTACAGTAGTGAATTTAGCCAGCATAAAACGGCGCCACGCGCCCTCCAATGGCCGTCCGATAAGTCTTGGCCCTTTATGGGCTGTTGCGGCAAAGCTATAGTATTTCCTCCTTGTACACACACCTTTCGATATTTACGTATACATCTTTTCGTATATTCTGTTAACAAACTTACACCACGCATAGACCATTCGCTAAAATACATTTTTTTTTTCGTATTCAGGAGATCCCAGAACAAGTATTTCCGGTGCGAACTCAATTTCGAAAATCTGGCACTATTGTAATAATTACTTCCTCTTACTAGGAGAGTAAGAGAAAGTAAATGGGTGCCAATTATCGGCATGACAAATTTGGAATGAAGAACGAGACAAAAAAAGAAAATCATAACATAATATTCATCAAACGATAAATTTAATAATTAAATGACAAATATGTAGTACCACGACAAAGTAGATCAAATATAGCGGCAAAAATATTAACTACAACATACGCGTAGTAATTCCAACGATATTATATGCGCGTGCATTCATAGTTTGTGTTAATTACGTATGTTAGGTTATGTTATATTATTTACTTGCTTTTGTTGTTAAGCATTTTTTATAATATTTTTGTTATCATAGTACTGATAATAAACGTAAGCAAATATACAATGCAATAAATGCATATATTTAGTACAAGGATAGAGACCCTTTCTGGATTAATAGTTCAATATTTAATTTTTTTTTTTTTTTTTTTTTTTATCCAGTCAATAATGTCAGTTCTTATTTTATAACATATTATTCTTATTTTGATAATATATGCATAATAATATTATTTTATTTAGACTAACAAAATTTAATAAATTTTATTGTCATTTTGGTTGGTTAAAAAAACTTTATTTGAGCAAAAACTTGGGCAAGTGCTTTTACACGCTTTCATGTTTGATTTTTTAGTATTGTTATAGAGTTGCTATTTGGTCTGTCAATTTCGCCATAATCATCATCAAGTAATCAAGAAATTTTGAGTGATATTTATGATTATTTTTATAATTAGTTCTTATTACTTTCTCTTATTGCTATAATTAGAAATACTGCATGTAACAGTAACCAAAGAGAGATCAGCAACGAAAGAGAGTAAAGAAAAGAGAAGCAAACCCAAACCACTCTCTCGGACTGGAGTGGGAGAAACTATGACGGACAGTCCAGAGATATACAGTTGAGGACAGTTCAAGACAGTTCAATACAGCCAATCACTACGTGTCATTATCCATTTACCACTCTACCTTAAACATTTCTCTATTGTAAAGTCCAGGCAGTCTGTGTCTCTTAATTAATATACTAGTTAACCAGTGTTAAAGTCAATCTCATTTCATCAACCAGACAAATTCTTTCTCCACCTAAAACATCCATGATACTGCATAAATGTCAAATTTTGAATAAATCAATTTTTTTTCATTTTAAATCTCTATTTTAAATGCAACACCGAATAAGAAAATTACTTGGAGAAGATCAAGAAGGAAACAGAGAGTTAAAATAGGTTTTTAACTTGGAGGTATCAAACTTTGTTATATGCACAGGTTGACGACAATCACGATCGATGAATGTGTCTATGGAGGGGAAAGGGGGAAATGTTAACATTGTTTCAAATCTCTGATATGGTGGACATTTCAATAAATTTTGTATTTTCATCATTCATATATTATATAATATTGAAATATAAATTTAAATAATCTTAAAAAAAAAATAAACATTCAAAATTTGAGACAAATTTATTATACAACAAAACTGTATGAATGTTTCGTAAAAAGTTTTACCAAAAAACAGTTCAGTAAAAGCGACTTCCGGTTTACTAATTTTCTTAAAACTCGGAATTTTGGCCATCTATTTATTTCTAATTGCAACCATCACAATTGTACAATGTGATTGGTTCTTTTCATAAAAAACAATACTAAAAAAAAAAATTCAACTAGAAAAACAATTAAAAGTTTTAAATGTAAAAATACAATGCAGATTATAAATTCATCTTACTTTTCTTTTTTTTCTATTGCTTGCCAATATTTTTTATTACCTATTTTTTCAAACTTTATGACGAATAATAATTCCATTATGATAAGTAGATAAATTTAGTATTATGTCCTTGAAATGAATTTTAAGTAGATGTTTTTCACAATGATATTTATACGGAATTTTTGCCATATATTACCTACATATTATTATTGTTCAGACTAACTACTTTACAGTTATATTCATTTTAGGTAAATACTATTAAATAAATGTTTAATATTATTATTGTACGTATTATTAGTGAGTTAATTACTTTAAAAACAATAATAACCATATTTGTACATATTTCTTAGGAAAACTAGTGATAAAAATAAACTATATTACATTATTGTAACCTATTTCAGTTAATAATACTATTTAACTTCTTGATAAGAAGTTTCTGTTAAGATTATTTTGATAAACTTTAAAATTAATGATAGCGTTTTTCTTTTAACAAAAAAAAAAAAAAATTAATGTTAAATACTCACACGACTTTTTCTTACAGCTGTAAATTAATACAATTATAAAATTCAAAAATTTTAAATACTCAGTGCGCCTTAAAATAAAATTAATATAGAGGTGAAAGGAATAATATTGGTTGGCACAGAAAGTAGGTAGAAATTGAGTGTACACTGTAATCCAAAAAATGGTAGCTCCAAAATATTGAATAAACTCAAAAATTTTAACATTTACTTGTAATGTCCCCATAGCTTCATCCCAATACCCTTTTCAAAATCAATTTTCATGGTTCGAAATTAATTTACGTAAATTTACATTTACGAAATTTAAAGCAAATTATTGGAGTCATTTTCCAAAAAATCAAAAAAATAAAAATACGTAAATAACTGAAAAAATTAAAATAAAAAAAAATCAGTGACGTAGCACTTCCGGTTCAGGGAATTTGACCGAAAGTTTCGTGTTTAGCTGCAATGGTGGTGAATGTATTACCTAACTGAACGAAAAAAAAAAACATGTCTGAGCGTCCTGTGATTTTTTCAAGTTTTTGAGATTGACACAAACACACACACACACACACACACAGACTATTCGCCAAAAATATATTTTTTTCATGCTCAAATACATTTCCGGAGGAAAAATATTCAATTGTGAAAATTTTACATAGAAATTAGCGAGAGAGAGAGAGAGAGAGAGTTAATTTAAATTAATTAAAATATATTTTCAGCAATATAACAGGATCGACACACAAAACAATTGGACAAAGAAAGACTTTGCCAAATGGCAATCGTTTCCCCATATGACATGGAGGCTAGAAGTCAATAAGGGGTAAGTAATATAAAAAATATTTGTTATATTTAAACTAAAACAAGAAGATAGGCCAGAAATCACATTAATAAGAAGGGAAAGGAATAGCTAAGTGGTTAGCGTATTGGACTTCCATGCGAAGGATCCGGGTTCGAGTCCAGCTGTGCTACCCTTAGATTTTTTATTCCTAGGAACTACTACAGTTTACTGTCCAGTGATAGAAAGTGTTGTCTGTATGCCGGCAGTGCCCTGAGAAGGTTCCTGGCGCCAATGACCATAGATGTTTACGCGCCTTAAATTTAAAAAAAAAAAAATTAATTAGGCGTTAATTAATTTGTAATCAGGTCTAAAAAAAAAAATTGAGCTCTTTATACTAAGAAAATTCTGATAAATACTACAGCATTAAATAAACTAGAGAATCAATTTAATGCAGTTCCTTCTTCGTTCATTGTCGTCCTAAAAACCAACAAATTGTCTGTGAGGAGCAAATTATGATCATCTTGTTTGTATTCTAATAAATTTATCTGGCAGAAGAAAGGAAGTTATTTGTAATTCAATTATGTCTTGGGTTCCGTGGAAAAACCCGTTTTTCCTAATTAATTTTCCAATGCAATCTGCAGCTATTTCTTGTATATTTTTTGTTTTGTTAATTTTAAGATTTTCTCTCTAATACATCGTCGCAAAAAACATTTGAATTTTTTTTTTAAAGCACTTTCTATTTAAGTTGTTTTTTTGTAAATACTGTGCTCAAACAATTACTTTTTATTTCGATATCTTATTGTTTCGAAACTACCTTTCGTTAGAGAAAACAAGAAAAATTTTAAAAATATATATATATACATTCCTTTGCTATTTATAATATAGTATTTTTGTTTTGTTCAAAAAATCAATACTTTTAAAACGAAATTTATTTAATAAGCCACAACTTTTGATCGGACAAAGTTTTTTTAAAGTAAACAATATAAGTTTATTATTTATATATATATATATATATTATTTCTCCCCCCTCCCTTTACGGACTTTTAATAATACAAGCCAAAAGATTAACTGGGTACCAAAGCCAGTTTGACGATAAGTCTCTCTCTGTTTAAACAATCTCATCTCTATAAACCATAATTTTTATCATACCGCCTTTGAAGTTTGGTATTTTACATAGGTTATATTCAATAGGTATATGAATATTATCAGGGCATGGACTTTTAGTGATTAGGAATCTGTATGTTAGTGGGAGTATAAAAAAAAAGATCCAAAAAAAGTTATGCTTTCGTAATTAAAAACTGGCAAAGAAAGGGTGTCCTTTGGGGCATATCCCCTAGCTAAAATGAGTAAAGTACTAAATGTCAAGGAATTTTTCCTGCTGTCACAGCTTTTCTAAGGTTCTAATTAGGAAATATGAAAATAGAGAAGCTCCTAAGTTATACAAATACAGAAATTTGAGTTATTGTCCGCTATACTATTTTTTTTTATAAAAAAGTAATTACGATTAAAGTAATCCGCTGAATTTTGATTAAGTATTATTAATTAAAAAAAAAACTAATATATAATAATCAATAAAAAAACACTGGAATTCACTGATTTGCAAAATTTTCACACAAATAACTAAATTTCCAGAGATCAAGAAATGAATTTATTAAAATATTTTTTTAAAATAAATGTATGCGATTATTAGTAATATCACTCTCTCTGCATTTTAATTAGTAGATTCTTTTTAAAAATAAATAAAAGATAAAATAAATGCATGATAAACTCTCATCATCATTTAAAGATTGATAAAAATTATCAAAAAATAAATTTTTCATCCAATTTTCTACTAGGAACAAAATTTTGTAAAAATATAATATGTACGAAATATATAAAAGATCTTTCTTCTTTTTTTTATGGAACTAAAATAGTAATATAAATTATTATTTCTTACAAAATAATATAGGAGTTCAAAAATTATAGAAACACCCCCCTCCCCAAAAAAAGAAGGAACAGTTCACTAGTTTCGATGTTAATTTTTCTAGTTTACAAACTAAACTATTTCCAGATTTACTTCCTTATAGTATTCGTTATCGTTTATTTATTCGTTTCAAATCTACGAAAAAGTCAGTAAGTGTGTGTGTTCGTCTATAGTTTAAAACAAACTGTAATTTTTAAGCTTACGAATTTTTGTCAGAAGACGAAGACAATGGGGCTGTGTCTTTCCACGAGTTTTTTTTTTGTTTGTTTGTTTTTTTAAAGAAGAAACTTATTTAACGTATTAATTTGAATAAAATCTAATTAGCTAAATAGAAAGCGGATGGGAAATTCTATTCCTAATGATATTAGCGATAAGTCACTCCCTCCCCTCCGACTCACTCACAAACACACTCCACAATTAATTAATTACTAAAATAACATGAGCCAGTATCATTTTTTTGAATAAATGGAAAAATACTGATTTTTTTTTAAATTCTCCAAAAAAAAATAAAATAAATAATCAAATTTATCGTGTACAATATTAACTTCGACTTCTCATTAAATTTTTATGTTAAAAAAACAAACAAAATAAGAGCAGTTATTTTAATAAAATTCTTTTAATATTTCCATAATTTATAATTATGGCCAACATTTCCGCATTAATAATTTGTTTTAATTTTGTTTATAATGTAAATATTAATTTGTTTTATTTATTTTTGTTTTTTTAAGTACATTATTACTGTGTACATGATAATTAATAAATTTTTTTTTTTTTTATAAAAATCGTAATAATAATTTCTTTATTTTTTTTTTAAAACTGAATTCGAATCTGATAATGAAATATCAATCATTATAATTAGTTTTTCTGAGTGTTAGAAAAAATAAATGAAGTGGGTGTGGCGCGAGGCATTCTTATTTATTTCTTTATTTATAAAAGTTATCAATAATTATTATTATTTGTCGCTCTATAAATTCCGTTATCACCTTTTTTTTTCTTTTTTTTTTTTTTTTGTAAAGCCACTTATTAAAGCAAAAAGAAACTCGCAAACTAATAAAACAAAACGCACGATAAACCTCAATAAACTGTTATCATTTTAAAAATATTATAATATAGAGAGAGGCTAAGTAAATATTTGACGAGAAGATCCCCACAGATCTGTTTTTTTGTTTTTGTTTTCAATAGTTCATTTTTCATTATTTCTTTGTAATCCGTTATCTATATTACTTAATTGTGTTTCATTTCAACCTTGTTACGCCTTTCTTATCCACATTCTTATCTATTACTTTTTTGTCATTTTGTTTTTTTTTCTTTAATTAGTTTATAATTTTTTTCGCGTGTATTCATTAAATTTATCTACACATTCTAACTTGTCTAAATGGGTTCTGAATTTCGTTTATTGGTATATTAGCTATGCGAAGATGCCGACGAGTTCGAGTCCGGCCGTGCTACCCTTAGAATTTTTCTCTTCCTAGGAGTTTCTACGGCTCATTTGTCCGGTGATGAGGCAGTATTGTCTGTAACGAGAAAACACTGACCGGAGACAGGCAGTGTACTGAGAAGGCTCCTGACGTGCCTTAATTTTTTTTTTTAAATCCATATTATTTGATTCACAAGAGTGTTTCAAATATAAGGCCGGTATAAAAGATATAGCAGGGAAAATGATAAGAAAATACTTAGGTGTATGAAAATGTCATTAAAAAAACAAAAAAAAATTAAATAAATAAATAACTGACCAATTGATAAGAGATCCAGATTTTGTTGATCTGTTGATATGGCGAATTATTTCGTGCACTTTATGATAAAAAAAAAAAAAATTACGATCGAAAAAAAAAATTATTTTAAACTATTTAATAAAATGTAGAAAAGTGAGTGTTTATATTTTAGATGATTATAGAACTGATAAAAACTGACAACATGCCTCTTACTCGGCTTCTTCTAGTGAACTGAAAGAGTGGTACATAGTATACACACGGTGCGGTCGTTCTAGGGGCGCGCTGTGTGACCACACCCCCTCCACCAGCCACACAGTGAGCGCCACGGTGCGGTGTCCGGGGACGCGCGGTGCGCTCGGATGTATGTGTTTGAGGACGAGCCACGCCTAATACATACATACACACACACACACTCACAACTCTCTCTCAGTACACTACTCCTCTTCACTATCTTCTTCTTTGTATTACCGCCGGACTTTTTTACAATGCCAATATAATTTTTCCTTTCAATGTTTTCATATATATATATTATGCTGGGCGTCTATATATATATATATCATTGTCGCTACCCCCCACCCCACCCTAAACGCATTGAATTCTTAAAAACAATACGATATTTAATAATATTGCAAAATTATTCAAATAAAGTGGTTTATATTTTCTGATATGGTAATAATCCCAGGTTTAAAAACTATTATTATTATTTATTAGAAATTTTATTTTAATTACACACTCATTTTGAACGCTTCAAAACTTCTCTGAAAAATAATTTTTCGCTGGTAATTGATGACGTAAGCGCTCCGAAGAGTCCCATTTTTCCAGGAAGAATCCCATTTATTTATTTAAATAAAAATATACTACCTTGAATGAATACCAAATGTTTTGAATTGGAATAAATATTTTTAACGAATAGTCTGTATACTTTGCGCGCGCCGCGCGCGTGTGTGTGTATATGTGTGTTTGAAACAAAATATCTGCAAACGTAAAAATCGCAGTAACATCAAACTTGTTATAATACCGTTTAGATATTACCACCGCATTAAACATGAAGGTTTCGGGCAAAAAAAACCATCAACCGGAAGTTACTACTTTACTGAATAAGTTTTTCTCGATTTTCTTAAAAAAAGAAAAAAAAAAAGCAGATGTTTGTTTTCAAAAAGTTTATTCTCTAATTTTCACAATAAAAACCTGCTTAAACATTTTATAGTTAATTCCAAATAAAAATGGACCAAATATACAACAAACATATATAACAAAATAGGTTATTAAAAAGCTTATTATATATAGAAATTATTATTAGATTAAAATCAACTTTGGTGTATAGCTAACAGTAACAATCACTCACCCCATCGGGTTTAATTATTATTGTTCAGAAATGTCTAAATAGAACAAACTCAAACTCATAACATAACCTTTCTCGTCTCTCTCTGTGTAAATGATCTTAAAACATGCCCATGTGATTTTTTTAAACGCGCTACAATTAGCTATCAGGTGATTTAATTCAACTTGTATTTGAAAATTAGGTTGGTAGTTCTTCCATCTGTCAAGAGATGCCGCTGACCTACTTTTCTTCTAACATTTTTCACTGAAAAACTGGGAAGTTTTGGGAGGGGTTTTGGAGGGAACAGTAACTTTTTATGCTTTCCTTTAACAAGTACTACTTCAGTATATTCTATGATTTTTACCACCTACATATCTAATATTAATATACATTTAGAAATGTTAAGAATTCTAAATTTAGAGAAAATCGGTTAACCTAATTGCGAATTTTTTACAGGACACGATTTTAAATGCACCCGTCACCAACTTATGTAAACATCCATTAAATTAATTATTGAATTCCAAAAATTGAGGAGAAAAGTGCGATTTTACCAATAAGGTTTCTCGTTTTCCGGTTATTATTATTATTATTATTATTATTATTACATATTCTCAGTGAGATCCTGGGGATCATATGGCTGGGAATTTATTCGAACAGCTATATAAATTAACTATTTTAGATTAGAAACCTAAAAAATGTCGCACTATGTGGCATGTATCTAATATAGCTGACTTCTGCAGATTAACATATAATTTTTCGCCAATAGATAGCGATTGAATATTTTTCCTCAGAGAAGTAGGAATCACGCCTGTTGATGAAAAGGACAATACATTCCTTACAATCCCCACATTACACATTTGCCTGATTTCGTTAGAAAGCTGAATATATTTACGAATTTTGTCATTGTAGGTGGATGACAAATTTTCACTGCTAGGGACCGCCACATCTATTAAATGCACAGTTTTCTTTTCTTTCTCTAATAGGATGATATCTGGCCTGTTGTGTGAGATATGCTGGTCTGTTATCACACTTCTATCCCAATAAAGTCTGCAGCTTTTATTCTCCATTATGGTTGCTGGCTGATACTTATAATATGGTGTGGATTCTTTAAGTAATCCATTATTCAGTGCTAGTCTTTGATGGATCTGCTTGGCGACATTGTCATGTTTGGCTTTATATAGAGTCTGCGCTATAGCTCTACAGCCTGACGTCACGTGTTGAATCGTCTCCCGGTCACTATGACATAGTCTACATCGGTCATCAGTAATGCTGCTATCCTTTAATATATACCGGCGGTAGTTCATTGTGTTTATTACTTGATCCTGTATTGCTATCATAAACCCTTCCGTTTCCGGGAACAAGTATCCTCGGCATAACCATGCGTTATTATTATTATTATTATATATTCGTGAGTGTATGCTCATACTATTTGATGCTTACGCTCAATTGTATATGTTTACTCTGAAGTGGATATTCACTCTATTCATATCACCCAACATTTAGTTTGATAGGTTTTTGTTTTAGAAAGAATATTAGCTCTGTTCCTTCAGGATAGATTGAATTTAGGTGTACATTTAAATATTTTATTATATCCAATAGTTAAATTATTAGCCTAAAAAACGGAAGAAGAGTTCATGTCAAATTTTCGAAATTGGGTTTTTCACCGGAAATGAACTCGTTTTGAGGAGATCCCTTGAATATGAAAAAAATCTGGTTAGCGAAAGATCTGAATATGTGGTGTCCATGGCCTGTAAAATTAGACAATAACTAATTTGGATTACGATAAATCTAAATAATTCCTTTTGGGATTTCTGTATTTTTATGCCAGAGATCTTTTTGGACCAATTACTGTTACCTGATTGTATAAATTCATATTATAGTATTATTTTGTAAAAGGGTCAAATCATAATATTAATCATTTTAGTAATAATAAAATGAGATTAGCTCAGTGGTAGCGCGCTGGACTACCTCGCGGAGGTCCTGCTTCTAATCTAGCGGTGTTGTCCTAAGATTTTCTATTTCTAGTTGCCCCTACGGCTCCTAGTTGTCTATAACTGCATAGTACCTCTCGGAGGCCGGCAATTTACTGAGAAGGCTCCGGGGAATACAGTATATCTTCAGTTCGCAGTGCACTACGCCCTAAAATTTATGAGCTAAATTATTTTTTTATTATTATTATGATTCATTAATATATAAACACAATTGCTGTAAAAAAATAAAATACGATTGACATTCTTTAAACAATGGTTTGACCAAAGTTCTTCATGGACTTTCTTGTAATAAGTGGTTTTTCTGTCGTTAACAATAGAAAGAAAAGAGTGCTTCCAAGGGAGGGCAGGAGGATTCGTTAAAATTGAATATCACTGCCAACTTCAATTTGAAGAAATTATGAAAAACAAATTTTATTAAACATTGAATATATTAATTATAATATAATAATATAATACCTTAATTAATAACAAATCATGAAGATTTATGTTATTGTTCATATATGTAAAACAAATATTATCCTTTATAAATTAATCATATAATATCCCGATTAAATTTAGTAATTCTACAGCTGTAAACCCTTTCTATTTATTCCAATGGATTACTAAAAATATTTACACAATGCAATTTAATTCAATAAATAACAATGTGACAATGCCCGACCCTTACTAAACTAAATATTAGTATTTATGTTCTGTACCATTGTTTTGTAGTGTTGTACACAACAAACATAGCCCTTTATCTATTGAATATTCCAGACAAATAGTACTTTATCCTTTTGTTAATAACATTTAATTTTTACTTTCTCTTATCCCTAGTAAGAGGAAGTATTGTAATCGTGCCAAATTTTCGATATCGAGTTTTCAACGGAAATATCCGTTTTGAGGTTCCCTAAGTCCCAAAGAGTTTTTTTTAGCAAATGGTCTCTGTGTGCGTATATGTGTGTTATGTATGTGAACAGCATAGCTCAAAAACGAAAAATCAAACTTTATATTCCGTTTGGACATCACCCTGTGATCTGACAGTAAGTCAGCGGTCAAAATTCTTCAACCGTAAGTAACCACTTTATTGAATGTTTTTTTTCCCTTTTTTCCAATTATCTCCAAAATGGTTCCAACGACGTTCTTTAAACTTATTATATCAACTACTCATACAAAGGTCTACAATTTTTATTTGAAACATTTCTCCGGGTGAAATGCATTTAAGGGCACTTTTAGGGGAGGGTGTGGTGGGTGAGTTGCCCTCTAAAGTGCTATTTCAGTTTACTATACAATTCTATCAGCTGAATAATATTAGTTAGAATTAATATGTTGTTGAAATTTCGAGTTTGAAAAAAAATCGGATGACCGGAAGTGCGTTTTTTCTGAAATGTATTTTTCAGTTTTTTGGTATTTTCAAGAAAACGGCTACCAACGATATTCTTTAAACTAGAAATGTAAATTATACATACAAAGAGCTACAACTTTTATTTAAAATCATTTCTCCTTGTGAAGTCATTTAAAGGACTTTTGAGGCACGGGTGGGGTTATGAATTTCTCTAAAGTGCTATCATAGTTGATTATACAATTCTACCGTCTAAACAAAATTAATTAGAAATAAATAGATGGCCAAAAAAAATTAGTAAACCGGAAGTGCTCTTTTACTGAACAGTTTTTTTTTTTTCAGTTTTCGACGACTGGGATGAATTTCATCAAATTTGGTATACAAACTTTGAAATTTGTCAATTACAATTTTGAAAACTGGAGTCAGAGAAAATTGTGTGTGTGTTTCATTTTAATTAATTAATTAGTTTTTTTAATTTAAGGTTGTGATGGGCATATTTTCAGATAGTGATATTATTGTTTCGAAGTCGGCCATTTCAAATAATCAGCTGAAATGATTATTTAATATTTCATTATTTGAAATACCAGCAGTGCTTAAACGGACATGCTATTCAATTTGATATATGTGTATTTATATCCATTAAAGCTTGGAATTATTTCAAATGAATTAGTCCATCACAATAGCAAATACTATTTTGAAATATCTGCTTATTTCAATACAGGTTTTTGTTTCTCTAACGGCTGTTAGAGATAGTGTTGCGATCGAATTGAGATTTTCCGGAAATGCAACGGCCATCGAGTTTACATCATCGTTATCAACTCTCATCGTCATCATCTCTCTATCTTTTTCTAAATACTCTACCTCTGTATTAAGCCAGTTACTTGTAAAATTATAAGTTTATATATACTTATAGTGCAGTATAAGTAGTTTCTAGTTTCGACCTGTCAAAAATCACACTACAAAAAAATGTTACAAACTTGAGATATTGGCAGCATATTAATAATAAACTTGCTTAGCATGAAGAGGACATTTCATGAAGCCAAAAAGCCAATTTTTGATGCCACGTACAGTCATGAAAAGTTTTAAAATAATAAAATAGATATTTGCAAAAATTTTATGAAATGAAAAACATTCTCTTTAACGTGATATTAAAGTAAGTAAAAGAACGATTTAATACGGGAGTATATGGTATGTATAGGATGGTAAAGATTGAGAGCAGTTTTTAATAATTGAAGAAGGTAGGTAAGTAGGGATATAAGAAGAAGGAAATGAGGATGCAGTAGAGCGAGCGGTAGCGT
Source organism: Triatoma infestans (assembly GCA_011037195.1). Taxonomy (NCBI): domain Eukaryota; kingdom Metazoa; phylum Arthropoda; class Insecta; order Hemiptera; family Reduviidae; genus Triatoma; species Triatoma infestans. Next base: position 10,668 of record JAAEAF010011567.1, on the reverse strand, counting down.
ACTTTCCTACTGTTTTAAGACGTGAGAGTAGTTCTCCAAGCTAATGCACTTTACACACTAGCACTGCCTTCTGTATTTATTTTACCATCTTCCTTTAGTAACAGCTATATCTACTTCTATAGTTCCTTGTTCATGACAAAGTACCTGCGTCTAACTAGTTATAAAGGACAGAAAAAAAAATAAAGTAATATGAACCATTCTATTTTAATTGTTTCATAACAAAACTTAATTATATTTTTCCCAAACTGTACTACTGAATGTTCCGATGCAATTAGCAATTGGAAAACAGAAGCAATAACTGCCGAGTTAACCAATTTTATTATCACTATTACAGTTAATTCCATTTCTTTAATCTTGATTTCATCATAGAAGCCATTCAAAGTTCTTGCAATCACTTTAAATTGTCCTTTTCTTATAATCGTTAGTCCTTAAAATAACTTGGTCTCATGGACTTTAACTTTCCATTGAACTCAGCCTGAACAAAATTTTTCCAAGTTCTTTAAAGATTTGGTTATTGTTTTCTTTTAGTGCTCCAGAAAGGATGGATTGCACTTGTGTCAAATTTTCAAAATTCAATTTTCTGCAAGATATATCTTTGTGGTCTCTTTAATCGAAAATTAGATATTTATTTAACAAGTTGTGTAAAATGCCATTTTTACATGCTTGAGTTCCGTTTGCCCACCGAGCGCGCGCGAGCAACTGAAAGAGAGTTCAAGACTTTACTTCCGCATTAAATATTTTTTTTTTTAACTGGTCTCCAAATCGTCAGGCTTTAAATTATAAGGAGAAGGTCTTAAACTATAATGACCAGAGCATTTTTTTTTTTTTTTTGAAGAAAAAATTTTTAGTTTGCTTTAAGTTTCGTGTACCATAGTACTTTCATAAGGAGCTCTGAAAAATTTATGTGATTACACAAAATTAGATATTTGCAAAATACAGAAAAGACAATAAAGAATAAAAAAAAAATCAACTCAAATATAATAAAAAGGTGCGAAATAAGGCTAATAGATTTAACATAAGATACAAATTGAATAATTCAGATTTATTAAATAAACAAAAAAAGAAGTGAATTAATACAAATTTAACAATTTAAAAAGATAAAGATACTTTTTTGGTAGAAGAGATATGTGTAAGTGATGAACAAACAAACTGAAATGGAAGGATTAGATTGTTATAGGGGATTTTATTGCACTGCCACCTGAAAGATCTGTTGTGCCTCCCCGGGAGCATTCTCAGTGCACTGCCGGCCTCCAAGCAAAGTTCTTTAGCCACCGACAACACTGTCCATCACCGTTAGTGAGGTAGCATGCTGGATTCGAATCCGGGACTTCTGTGTTGCTAGTCCAGTGCGTTAATCCCTTTCTTCTCCGTTGGCTTACGCCAATTAACTAGGGACAGAGACCCTAGTTTGTGTACTATGTTTGTCCTTGTCAGTAAAGTGTAGAGTGTACGTATAGTTTAAGTGTATTGTGTACTGCTCTGACGAAGTGCATGGAGTATTGAGCTGTGGTAACCCGTGTGGTCGTTACTCCCTAAGTAACTGCAAGCTACAGACTAACCCTTGCTGGTGAAATGTTATTGGATGTGTTGTATGTTTGTAGTAGCGTGTGTAGCACGAGCGGTTTAGTAAAAGGGCTTGTAAGTATATATGTTTAAGAGAGTGAAGTATCAGAAATAAGAAAGAAAACACTGGTAGATAAATTAAATATATTATCTTTAAAGATATTTAATTATTTTACAATATCAAACTATTATGTTAATGAAATTAAGTATTTATCTAGATTAACTGCAAAGCTCTTATGTTTTAACTTATATCTGATTCCTAAAGTGTTCTGGCTTTGAAAGCAGAATGCAGACTGTCCTGAAGGAATGCCTTCTCTTACATAACAGTTGGCCAAGTGGCATTGTATTAATTTAACAGATTCTTGTGCCTTTGTCTCTTTATAGCAATGACCTTAAATTATAGTACCTGGCTCTTTTCACTGCACTAAGATACATTTAAAATATTAACAAAATTTTATTTTTCAAACTATAAAATATTCTCAACTAATTTTCAAAACTATCATTTTCTTTCATTTCTTTCTTCCACTACACGGGCAATGGAAGGATAATATATTAAAATTTAAAAAATCTACGTGGGTAATGATGGAGGAAGGAATAGAAATATGTTTAACAGTGTGGTGCGAAAATTTCAAATTGAAAAGAACAAATTATTGAAGGGCAACTTTGTTGGGAGCTTAGAAAAATATTATTATTAGAAATGGAAGTAATGAACTTTTCTTCTTTTTTAAAGTTCATGGAGTTGGGATGAAGCTCGTCTTGTGTGAAGATTCGATTTGGGATAAATAGTTAAAATGAAAGGGTGTTGAAATCGGAGACTGTTGTTGAAAAAATGTTTTTAATGTGTGTATGTTCTCAAAGACGAAAGAAACGCTGGAAGCTTAAAATTGTTATTCTGTTTACCTTTGGGAACTAACGAAGCTTTTGATCAATATCAATAATCTGCATTTATATCATTCTGATTTTTTTCAAGTTTTGGCAGTTTTCTTGAAAACGTCTCTTAACATTTTTCACATACACTTTATTATGTCTATTTATATATACTCTTACTTTGAAACTTATTGCTTAAAAATTGAATTAAGTACTCTGTAATTGATGAGTACTCTGTATTACCTCATCAGTAAAACGTCATTTTTCACTATCTGGTGAGAGTTAAAGGAACTGAACATTTAGTGAAAATTTAGTAAATACAAGGTGTAGGCTAGTTTTTTGTGATCTGCCAGTCAGTCAGCCGATGAAACCCCCTTTCCCGCTATATATATCTTTTCATTGAGTTGATTAGATGTTACTCAAATCAGTTTTCTCAGACTTCTAATTAAAACTCAAACCCTTTCATTTTTATTTTCAATTCCTTAATATTTAATTTCTACAAAAACGTTTCCAACAGTTTGTTTCGAATCTTTTATAGAATGAATTTACGACTCTTTTTCTAAGGGACACCACAAGCAGGCTGTACTTAATTTTAATGTCACTTTACTTTCTTTTCTTTTTTTTTTCCTTCTTCTACTCATTCTAACACTTTAGGGTGTCGTTTTTCACGTACCCATTCACATTGTCTGACAACACGTTGAAATTAAGGAGTTATTTCGCCATTTCTTTTTCTCCCTTTTTTTGTTTTTCTTTTTTTTGCTTTTATTTTAATTACTCTGCAATAAATTTATTACTTTATTTCCGTTAATATTCATACTAACAGAGCACGTTGTTAAGTTTTTAATAAAATAAAGGGCAGAGTCTTACTTACCATTGGTTTTGGCTCAGAGCCTCACACTCCACAATGTATGCAAATTATTTTTGGACTTAACTTCAAGCAAATTTATTGTAACAATTCAGATTTTCATTAATTCAATTTTACTTATTTAGGAATTAATGTTTTTTAATAATTCGAATCAGATGGCGACCCATAGAAAAAGGGCTCCATTAATATGAAGTAACTTTTTACGGCTGGTTTTGATAGAATGGTGTTTTTAACACAGGTTAATTTAAGAAAGTGATAAAGAATAAAAGCATAATAAGGTTTTGATTAAAATTGATCTATAAGATTTCTATTAACAAGTTATACAGCAAACTTAAATACCCTACTCCCAACAAATTACAATCAGACTTCGTTTACCAGATAGACTGTACACACTGTCCGGCTGTTTATGTTGGTCAAACTACCATATACTTAAAAAACAGAATGTACCAACATGAATACGACTACAGAAATAAAAATGACAAAGACAACATTACTGCACAGACGAAACATTTTAAGGAAAAAAAATCATAAATTTGATTTTTCTAAAACAAAAATACTAGCAAAAGAAACTAACAGGAGAAAAAGAAACATATTAGAAATGATATATATAAAAAATAAAAAAAAATCTATTAATTTTCGTAGTGATACTATGAATTTGTCCGCAATTTATAATGTTTTTTTTTTCAAAACATGACCTTCTAGAATTCCCTATCACCTACCCCACCCCTAAAAATTTCCTCTAATCCTTTTCACTTGCCTGTTCAACCTACTTTCATTTTTATAGATGATTTAAGACAAGACACTAGTAACTTTTAATTTTCTTCTTATGTTTCTGTTTAAAATATATCTTAAATAGTGTTTAAAAAATTCTTTCTCCATATCCATCACCTTTCAGTAGGTAAGTTTAATATTATTTTTTAGAAAATTTCCTTTTCTTTTTGTTTTGTTTTGTTTTTGTCATTGTTATTCTGCATTTTACAGTATTATTAATGCATTGTGGTTCCTCGTTATATTGTTTTTTTAGATTAAAGCCTTGATAAAGACAGGAAACTCTGCCAAAACGTTGCCATAATTGAATGTTTCTACTTATGACCAATCCTCACCAAATTTCTTCATAACTTAATTTATCAACAACGGTCAACAAATTCTATTATATCTTATAATATACATTTGAAACATCACCCCTCCCCCTAAAAAAAATCATTTAAGAGGGGTTGTGAGAACGCTGTGACAAAAGACAATCCTAATAAACAGCCATTTCTTTACATTAGGTGGTTGCTCCATCTAAATACGAGGGTGGTTTGAAAAGTTCTCGGAATCACCGCTAGATGTCAGTGCTAGAGCAACGAGGTTCCCGCGCAATAATCACACTTCCTTTGTGAGTGAACACGTGGCGCGTCTGTGCTCTTGCTGCAGGAGAGTGGTAGTGACGACTCTTTGTTGTTGTTCCCGCATAGTGATTTGTGACAATGGAAAAAACTGAGATTCGAGCAGTGATTAAGTACTTTGTAAAGAAAGGTATGAAAGCAAAGGAAATTCATGCCGACTTTCAGAACACACTGTGGGACTCTGCTCCTTCATATTCAACTGTTGCCAAGTGGACCAGTGAGTTTAAATTTGGTCGGGAGAGCTTAGATGATGATCCGCGTAGTGGATGGCCAAAAAGTGCTACGACCCCAGAATTTATCGCAAAAGTGCATAAAATGGTCATGGAGGATCGTCGACTGAAAGTGCGAGAGATTGCTGGAGCTGTAAAGATGTCATCTGAACGGGTATATCACATTTTAATCGAAGAATTAGGAATGAAAAATTTATCGGCAAGATGGGTGCCGCGGCTCTTGACATTGGACCATAAACGCACCAGATTGGAAATGTCTGAACAAAGTCTGGCCCGTTTTCAGCGCAACCAACAAGATTTTTTGCGTCGGTTTGTGACTACAGATGAAACTTGGGTCCACTACTATACCCCAGAGACAAAACAGCAGTCAAAGCAGTGGAAACATGCTGAGTCACCACCACCAACGAAAGCAAAGGCAGTACGTTCGGCCGGAAAGGTCATGGCCTCAGTTTTCTGGGATGCAAAAGGCATTCTGCTGATAGATTATCTTCCTACTGGCCAAACAATTACGGGGCAATACTATGCAAACCTCCTAGACCAACTACAGGAAAAGATACGCGAAAAAAAGGCCTGGTTTGGCAAGGAAGAAAGTCATCTTTCATCAGGACAACACCCGTCCGCACACAAGTGTTATTGCCATGGCAAATCTTTATGAACTGAGGTACGAATTGTTGCCACATCCACCTTATTCGGCACCATCAGACTTTTATCTCTTCCCCAAGCTGAAAATTTTCCTCGGTGGACGGAGATTTCCTACAACGGAAGAACTGACAGCCGAATTGGAGAGGTACTTTGCAGGCCTGGAGGAATCTCATTTTCGAGGGGATAAAAGCATTGGAACATCGCTGGACCAAATGCATTAGTCTACAGGGAGACTGTGTTGAAAAAATAAAAGCAGTTCCACCGAGGTAAGACACTTTTTTCTAGTAGATTCCGAGAACTTTTCAAACCACCCTCGTACGTATTATTAAGGGGAATTAAATATTTAGAATAAAATTGATAAAATGAAAATTCCAATTTCCAAAATGGATTTTGAAGTTTTTTTTCCCCCCAAGTTTAATATTCTTCCTAAAAATATTACTAGGGAAGGGATTAGCTAAGTGGTTAGCGTACTGGACTCCCCGCGCGGAGGACCCGGGTTTGAGTCCAGCTGTGCTACCCTTAGATTTTTTTCTTCCTAGGAGCCTCTATAGCTCACTGTTCGGTCATGGACAGTGTTGTCTGTAACGAGGAAATACTGTCCGGAGGCTGGCAGTGCACTGAGAAAGCTCCGGACGCCAATGACCATAGATGTTGACGCGCCTTAAAATTAAAAAAAGTAAATAAAATATATTCATTTGCTTACTGCCTGTACAATGATTTTTTTGTTGAATTTCCTTTTTCTCTTTATTTTGCCTTCATATTTTCCTCCAAATTTTAAAATATTTTATAATGATTATTATTGTAGTATGAAGGATAATTCTGTTTAAAAATTTACTATTAACAAATTGTATTCATAGAAAATATTACTTACTCACTTCAAAGTTACTAATTATCACCAAACATATATTATTAATAAATTCAGTTCACAATTTCAATAATTCCATGTAAACATTTTGTTCCCAATGCTATATTTATGCTATATTTAAACAATATAATTAAAAATTTTCTTGCTAATTACCTTAAAAAAAAAAAAAAAAATTATGTAACAGTCTATATAATCATCATGTTTCACTTTTCAAGTTTGCTATTCATTAGGGATGGATGGATCCATTCCAGAGCTTTTATTAAAAAATTGAAATAAAAAAGAAAAATTATTTTAATTAATGTGTAACAAAAAAAAAACGGAAAAAGAAGGAAAACTGATTTTTCATTAGTCATTAATTGAGGTATTTTATTTTTTAATCGTAATTAATATTTTATAGAAAATTTTATTTTTAAATAAATTTCTAATTCCTGTTATTTAATAAAATGTGGAAAAATACGCAGTAAGTAAATATTCAGGAGTTTAGAGAGAGTTCACTTTTCTTTGATTCATAGTGCATTTATGACTTTTCTAGTTGGTACAGTAAAGTAAATAAACATGATGCCCATTTTTGTTCACTCATACTCCTAGAAAGAAGAGGAAATATTGCGGTCGTGCAAAAATTTTCAAAATGTGAGTTTTCACCGGAAATATGCTAAAACTTGATATTCCGTTTAGCTACTACCATCACCATTGATCACGAACATACAAATCAGTATATGGTTCTATCCTTTCTTTAATATTAACGTATATTAAGAAACCTTGCTAGTATGCGACAAAAGTAAAAAAAATTATTTTATACAGCTTTGCCCAATTTGTGGCGTTTAATTTCATATATATTGGGTTGGTTGTATTTTATTGGCCTACTCTTCCACTTCCTTCCTACCTGCTTTGGTTTAAACGGTAGGTAATTGTCACCTCTCACCGACTATATTTTTGTTGGAATAAATGAGCATAATTAAAGTTCGAGTTGTTTTTTTATTTTCTCTTATTCCTAGAAAAAGGATGTCAAATTTTCGATATCGAGTTTTCACCGGATATATCCGTTTTGAGGTCCCCTGAGTCCAAAAAATTGGTTTTTAGCAAATGGTCTGTTGTGTGTGTGTGTGTTGGTTCAAAACCGTTAAACCGTAGAAAGTTGAAACTTGATTTTACGTTTAAGTGTCACCATGGGATCTGACAATACGTTATCTGTCCAAATTCCTCAGAACGGAAGGACCACTTATAGTTTTTTTTTTTTTTTTTTTTTTTACGTTTTTTGAAAAAATGGATCCCGTACGATTGCGTTTAAAACGTGTATATCAACACATAACAAAAAAAGCTACAACTTTTCTTTCTTAGAAACATTTCACCGGGAAAAATTAATTTAAGGGACTTTGGAGGGAGGAGTGGGATTATGTTTTTCTTTAAAGTAAAAATTAACTGATTGTTTTTTTTAACTTTTTCTCGATTTTCTCAAAAAATATCTCCGACGTTCCTTGAAACTAAGTATATACAAACTAAACATGCCAATGAGCTACATCTTTTATTTAAAAAATATTTCTCTGGGAAAATTTATTTAAGGGCACTTTTAGGGGAGGGGTGGGTTAAAGCTTCTCTAAGTGGTATCTAGTGATTATACAATTGTATCATCCAAACAAAATTAATTAGAACTAAATAGATGGCAAAAATGTCAAGTTTCAAGAAAATTAGTAACCCGGAAGTGCGCTTTTACTGAACGGTTTTTTCAGTTTTCGAAGAATTTCATTAAATTTGGTACACAAACTATAACATTTGTCAATTATAATTTTGAGAACAGGAGTAAGAGAAAGTTGTATGAGTGTTTCACACCAGATTTTTTTTTCAGGCAACCTTAGTGGCCAACTTCAAATTAGATTTCTGATTGATATAGATTGAATTAATAAACTTTTACAAAATTTGACATATCCTTTACTTGATTCACAAGTGAATATGAATTTAGAATCTTCTGAAACATAATACCAAGTGGATTATTGTATAAGAAGAAATATAATTTTATTGAAGTTAGATAAATACTGCTTTCCACTCTATAATCCATTATAATTTTATTATGATCATTAATAACTATGCAACAGTTATAATATCTGGTATGTAACCGTTTACTGCGACAATGAAAATAATTTAGCTAATTGATCAGATATTTTTACTCTCTTCTTACACCTTATAAAGAGAAAGTACTGTAATCATGTTAAATTTTCGATATCGAGTTTTCACCGGAAATATTCCGTTTTCAGGTTTCCTAAGTCTAAAAAAAAGTGGTTTTTAGAAAAAACCGCAGAAAGTTCAAACTTGATATTCCGTTTAGGTATCATCATGGGATCCGACAGTAGGTTATCCGTCAAATTCCTCAACCCGGAAGTACCACTTTACTGAATTTTTTTTTTTTTTTTTTTACTATCTTGCGATTTTGTCCAACAATAGCACGAAAGGCGCTAATGACCACAGCAGTCGATGCGCCCACAAAAAAAAAAAAAAAAAAAAAATAGCACCGACGATTTACTTGAAACTTAGAATATCAATTACATTTACAAAAAGCTACAACTTTTATTTGAAACATTTCTCCGGAAAAATTCATTTAAGGGCACTTTTGGGGGAAGGTTGTGGTTAGGCTTTCCACTAAAGTGCTATTTCAGTTTATTAGACAATTCTGTGATATAAATAATATTAATTAGAATTAAATGTGTTTTAAAGTTCCGAGTTTAAAAAAAAATCGGATGATAGGAAGTGGGTTTTTAATGAGAAGTATTTTTCAGTTTTCTGGTATTTTCACTAAAACGGCTTCAACAATTTTCCTTAAACTAGGTATGTGAAGTACACATATAAAGAGCTACAACTATTATTTGAAACATTTCTCCGGGTAAAATCATTTAAGGGGGCTTTTGGAGGGTTATGTTTTTCTCTAAAGGGCTATCCATACATGATTAAACAATTCTACCATCCACACAAAATTAATTAGAAACAAATAGATGGTCAAAATTCCAAGTTTCAAGAAAAGTAGTTAACCAGAATTGCACTTTTACTGAATAGTTTTTTCAGTTTTCGACGTACTTCAACGAATTTCATTAAATTTGGCATTATAACTACAAAGTTTGTCAATTACAATATTGAAAACTGGAGTCAGAGAAAGTTGTGTAAGTTTATTTTTCCTTATGAAACAGTTATTTATAAACATTTCTGTGTTCACAAAAATTAGCGTTTGCAGATCTTTTTGAATAGGTAATATGTTAAGATTTATATCAGTTGTTATATTCAGGGTATGTATTTTCTGTCAAAGACTTTCTTAGTCGTCATCTTGCTTTAATCAATAAATGAGGAGAAATTTTAGCGTTTAATTATTGAAGGATTAATGCGTGTACGGTGTAAGAAATGGGAATACCGTTAAACGATTTGAAATGTACTAATACAGCAATAAATTCCTAAACTTTTGGAGACATTCCACAGACAATCTAGTAGACGGCTCTTTGCCATGCTTGTGTACTCAAGTATTATATCATCTACTGTATTATTTTTAAAATAAAATAAGTACTTATAATAATAATAATAATAACATTCCACAGACAACGTGTCAACAGGTACATTAGAGAAAAGTTAAACATTCTTGTTCTCCAGCACTCCTCCCTCCAAAAAAAACAAAACATTTTTCTGGAAAGAAGTTTAAAATAAAAGTAATAGGCATTTATGTGCGTATCCCGTATATGAAGTTTACGGAGAAACATAAAGTTGTAGTCAATTCTGTTCTCGAAATTCATAGCATTACTCTGTCGATAAATGAGAAGCCAAAACTGATCAAGAACAACATAAATAAGCATGCTATGATGGATAAAATCTCCAAAAGATAAATGTTTGGTATTTCGCCTCTTAGCATGCATATTGATTTTGTTCCTGACAGGTATCGGATTTTCAACTATCTTCAGAGTAAATTTATCCATTTCGAGCAGGAAGTTCACACTGATACAACCAACAAGTGTGAGTGTAACACAAACATTACATTTGAAGTGAACTTTCTACACGTACTTGATGAATTAGCTCTGACAATGGATGAAAATCCAAAACCGGTCAGGAACAAAATCAATATGCATGCTACGACGGATAAAATACCAGTTGCTTCATCCAGCATTGCGGACGCATCCACATTTTCAACAGATAAATATTTCTTAGTATAATTTAAACATCAAAAAATATTTCTGAGATTGTTATTTTATACAAAATTAAAAAAAAAAAAAAATCTGGTGT
>JAAEAF010011566.1:0-22820 GCA_011037195.1 Triatoma infestans | reverse complement strand
GCACGTCAGGATCTCAGATTCTTTAGGTTAGCTTTTCAGTTTTTTTATTGTAATTTATAAAACTATGTTTGATTTATTTAACCATTAGTTGTGTTAATACTTTTATTTACTTTGATATCTTATTCCATTCTGTTTTAGTTCTCTTGATGTTCTTGGGTTGTCGCGGTGGCGTTGGCTGAAGAGCCAATTCCCCCGTTAGAATCTATCTATCTATCTAACTCTTTTATGTTTTTCATAATTTTTCTTTTTTGTATTATTTTTTGTTTTTCTGTAATGGCTGTAAACTCTAGTTTACTCTAGTTTACCTAGTTTTCTGTAAACTCTTTGCCATGCTTTTCTACTGAAGTATTTTAGCATCTACTGTATTATTATTATTTTTTTAAATAAAGTGCTTATAATAAAATAATAAAATAATTTTATTTGGTGGGGGGGTTATTGTACCACCTTGATAATAATTTACTGATTTACTAGGCTGTATCCTAAGAGTAGAGAGACATTTTCTCCTCTCTTAGTCTCCTCATTTTAAGCTCGAAGGTGTAAGTCGTTATGCAACACTCCCCTTTTTTTGAGTAGGTCGCAGTACATGCCAGTACGGTTGCCTTCTTAACTGTGAAAACCCCGAGTTTATTACTTCTGGTTTACCTGGGTACTGTCCCTACTCTGGTTGTCTTGTTGATTTAGCGGCGGCCCGGTTCTCCTGGCCTGCAAGAGCTCATTGTGAAATCACTTGGTTGTCACTTCTGGTTGTTTTTCTTGCCTCTTGCATCTTCTGGGTGCCATTTAATTATTAACTACAATCTTGGGCTAAGGACACATGGGTCTTTCAGCCACTGGTAACCAGGATTCTGTGTTTTAAGGTAAGCACCTTTCCTTTGGCTGTTGAAAGTGATAATAAATAATATTTGCTACCCATTTTTAAATTTATTATATATATTCATTTTTGTCCATATAATTTTAATATCGTAATTTTCCATTTTGCTCACCAATGATATCATATTATATACAATCCACTCAATATTTTCACTCTTCAATCCATATTTTTGCTGTTTTCTATTAAACAGAGCCCACCCGAGGTATATCACTTCAATTTATATATTATTAATTGTCTTTCCTGTATTTAGTATACAGAGACTACCAGAGGTTGAGATAATAGGGTGTAAAAAGAGCTCACTTTTATTTATATTTTTATTTTCCTGTTATTTATAAATACGAAGTTTAAAAACAATTTGTGGAGCCTTTTTCGAGAATATTGCGGAAAAAAACATTATCAGTAAAGTTGCAGTTTTGATTGATGGATTGTTGACCGAAACCTCACTTTCCAGTGGTAGTGCTTAAACGGAATATGAATTTGAGCTTCTTGCAACTTTTTTTTTTTTTTTTTTACTTTGAAACTGAGTTTTTGTATTTGTAGGAAATAAATGTTTTGAGATCCCCGAATACGAAAAAAAAGCTTTTTTTTTTTTTTTTTAAATGAATTTTGTGTGTGTGTGTGTGTGCGCTTATGTGTGAACAAAAGTTCTCCAAACTAAAAAATCGTAGGAAGCTATGATACGAATTTTTATCAATCCGAAAATAGGACTTTACAATATTGTTGTAGTTGATTCCCCGCAGAGCTGGAAAGCATCAGAGATATTTTCCGTGATAGCCTGCTTCTTTTCATTGTCATCAACCGGTTTCGGGCCGTTCGCCTATCTTCAGGATGTTTTTTTTTATTAAACAGTGTGGTATAACATAGACTTGCTCAGGAGCAAATTTATCAGAGCAGTTTTTAATATTTTTTTCATAATTGGAATTCTACCAAGGCTTTTAATCTATAATAATATTACTATACAGCTGGTGAAACCATATAGTCTTTTGAAAATGCGACTTACGTGAAAAGCATAACGCTACTGTTCACTCAGAGCACCTCAAAAAATCATCCTTCTCAGGAAACTCTTTCGAATAAAAGTGATAGGCACATATATGTTATAATGGGGTTGGTTGGAGAGAATTGGTCTGGTTTGATGAAATTAACAAGACTTGAATATAATGAATACTGTTACTACAATGACTGCCTGGACTTAACAGTAAAGATGGTAGATTAATATAGAGTGGAAGTTGTAATGACACGTTGTGACTGGTGAACTATCTTCTGAACTAATTTAACTATATCTCTTCTGTGTACTGTCACTGTATTTATATGGCTTCTCCCACTCTAATCCGAGAGAGTGGTCCTGGCATTTTGTTTCTCTTTCTCTGCTCTCATGGTTGCTGTTACGTAGATTGAATACAGAGTTTCAAGAAAATCATTGGAGCCGTTTTCGAATAAATGCGAAAAACTGAAAAACTTCTTTATACTTTAAGGTTTGTAGAAAACTTTTATATTTTAAATTCACTGATTGTCGGCCTCTCATTCATTCATTATGCTCGATATGTTTGGAAGTACCGATATGACTAAATTCGAGAATTTAATTTTTAGTTAAACTTTTATTTATTTTGTGTTAAGCGCTTATTTTACACTTATTGTAGTTAAATCATTAATTAATTGCATCTTAATTTGTTATTATTATTATTATTATTATTTTAATTTTTATTTTATTAAGAACCAAATATTATAATGAAGTTCTTTATTTTCTTTTGCTCTTTAAAAAAATAAATAATTAAATAAAAGACAAAATTAATTTTGATTTATCTGTCTTATGAATTTATAATCTTGTTTAAGACTCTCTAGCTGATGGATTATTATCCATGCCTATGGAGTAACTTGTTTATATACCATTATGTATCATTTGAAACAATAAAGTGATATTATCATTATTATTATTATTATTATTATATTTTAAATTTATCAACAAATTTTTACAGAGAGTATCAACTAAATTTGCTCTGAGTAAACTCTATGTTATCATATTGTTTGACAAAAAAAAAATCTTGATGATTGGCGGGCGAATGCCCGAAACCGGTCGATGTTAACCACAAAAAGAAGCAACCTATCACGGAAAATATCTCTGATAGGACTTTACAGTTTAGATTTTTCAGTTTATCAACGATTTTTTTGTTTAACTTCGTATATTATCTACACATATATGTGCCTATAAGGAAAATGGGGGGGGGGGGTCTCTAAAGTCGCATTTTCAGTACAGTGTATGGTTTTTACCACCTATATAATGTTATTATACATTAAAAGCCTTGGTAGAATTCCAATTTTGATGAAAATCAATAAACCGGAAGTGCGTGCGTATTTATGGAAAAGTTTTTTTGAGTTTGATTTTAGGAGGGGCTTTTTTTGTGGCCCCTTAGTTACCTTTATACGGCGCATTGTAAAAAAAAAAAAACCTTACCACATTTTTTTATGAAGTCGTGTGAGTGTTTCACAGCTTTTTATTTTTCTTTTTTCTTTTGCTTTTAGTTATGTTGTTCACACAAAACTCTAACACACACGATCCTTCGCTAAAAAAAAAAAAAAAAACAAATTTTTTTTCGTGTTAAGAGAAATTTCAAAACGTATATTTTCGGTGAATAATTTCGAATAATTTCGAAATTTGATATGATGATAACACACAGTAGTAAGAAAAAAAATTTAATAAAGATTTATATTGTTTTCCTGTTGTAACATGTAAACATTCTTTCTTCACATATGACACATTCTTCTAAGAGTATAAAATATGTTGAGAGGATTAACCAGAAGAGAGAGGAGTATGTATATATAGATATATAAATATTTTAAGCGGGGATAATCCAGGCAAAAGTAAGGAAGTTTCTGTTGAAGATGGAAAGTGACTATGGTCGGCTCAGGTCAAGGTACTCCACTTCCTTTATATCTCACCTCCGTAAATTTCTATACAAACAATGCACCATCATTCTCCCCTTTACACCTGGCCGCTTATAACTTTTTTTTTTTTTCCTTGTTTATTTAAATTTATATTTTTTATTTTATTCACTATAACATTAAGAATGAAAATATTAAGAATTTACCTTAAACTTTCTAATAGTTTTATATACTACTTAAATTTAAAAAAAAAAAAAAAACTTGTTCAAAGAATTTATTTATTCTTTTAAAAAAGATTTCTAACCTAACTTTTATTTATTCATTCATTAATTTATTTATTTTATATTTTGTTATCTAAATTTATATGTCAGTTGTTCTTCTTTTTAATACTACTTTTTTATTTATTTTAGTCATCTTTCTTTTTTTTTTTTTTTAAAAAAAAACATAATTTTAAAAAGAAATCTATAACATTAATTTGAATTTTTTATATCCAACCCATCAAACCTTTCTTTGGATTCCATAAAAATATATATACATATTTCTTTTCTTTTTGTTTACGACTTTTCTTGTTCTTCTTACCTTTTTAGTTCTTTTTTGTGTTTATTATTCAAGCATATAATTTTTGTTTTAATGTTTTTTTACTACAATATTTTTTTAGATTATTTTTTTTAGTAAAAAGGACGCTTTGTTTTTATATATATTTATATACTTTTTCTTTTTGTTTTATTGAATATTTACAACTACGTAAGTAAATATGCAACAAGTAAGTAAATAGGCTAGGAGGAGATATGTAAAAGGATGTTATAGTAATGAATAGTAGTTATCCAGCGACTATTACCATTAGTTTACGTAGGTAAGGTCGCAGGGCCAACAGTCGTCTTAATCGCCTTGCAGGATTGCCTGGAAATGTGGTAGGGGAGAAGGTTTGGGCAGAGGAAAAGGTTATCTGCTGTGGAATTTCTTGAACCGGAACTTAGTTAAATCGTGGACAAAAAAAGTCTTTAGATCTGTGTGGATTGTGTGGTTGGAAACGTTAACGACTATGCGTCGTAATATTTCTGTTGAGGTTGGTACGTTTTGTAGTTGGTTCCGTAGAGTTCCAGTCCGTACATCAAGATGCAAATATAGTTCATACACTAATCATTTGCTCTGTGCATGTCTATGTTATTAAACTGTTTGACAAAAACATCCTGATGTTGGGCGAAACCGGTCGGTGACCACAAAAAGAAGCAGGCTATCACGGAAAATATCTCTGATGCTTTCCAGCTCTGCGGAACCAACCACAACAGAATTATAGAGTCGTCTTTTATTCTGTAGAATGAGTTTGGAGTACTTGTCAAGGGGTCTAGCAAGTAGACTGAAACGATTGCCTCAAGTGCCATCTGGTGTATGCGTTCCAGGTTAGTCACTTATCTAGGTACATACCAAGATAACGAAACGTGGTCTGGGGTGGGATAAGATTTCGGAATAGGTAAACGGCAGGAAGAACTTTTTTGTTTAAGTTGAACACAGCATAATGTTGAATTTGTTATGTTGAGATTTTTGTTCTGGATTTTGTTAACCAGAAATCGAGTGATCGGAGATGGGCTTGTAGGGAACGTTGAGCGATTACGGGATCATTATGAGAGGAAAAGATTGCGGTTTTGTCGGCATGAATATAAATGGTTGTGTTAGGATTCTCGGGGATATTAGCAGAAAATGTGGCGCCAGGATGAGGATGCTGGCTTGGAGCACACCGTTTAGGATGGGATAGGTTAGGGAAGTGGAAGATCCTTGGGTGACTTGATAGGAACGGTTGGACAGGTAGGATTTTAGGATAAGTTAGTAGTTACTTGGTAAAGGATATCCTTGAATTTCTGTAAGAGTCTTTCTTGCCAGACGCAGTCACATGCTTTGGAAATGTCCAAAAAGACGCCAGCACAATAATGTTTCAACTCAAGTACTTTTTTAAATAATTTTTTTGGATAATAGCATAGAAGTTAGAATATTAATTATCTTTTTTATTACTTTCTCTTACTATTTATTAGTAAGAGAAAGTATTGCGATCGTGTCCGATTTCGAAATTGATTTTTCACCGGAAATACACGTTTTGAGTTCACCTGAGTTCAAGAAAGGTTTTTTTTTAGTGTTAACAGAATATTTCAAAAACGAAAAGTCCAACGGAAACTTGGTATTCCGTTTAGGTAATGCCATGGCATCAGACACGAAGATTTCGTATAAAATCCATCAACCGGAAGTATCACTTTTCTGAATGAGTTTTTTTCAATTTTTTGTGATTTTTTCTAAAACGGCTTTAACGATTTTCTTTAAACTCAAATATCAACTATACAGACACAAAGTGGTACAAGTTTTGTTTGAACAGTTTTTCTGGGAAAATTCATTTAAGGGCAATTTTTGAGAAGGGGTGGGTTAGATTTTTCCTCTAAAGTGCTATTTCAGTTGTTTAGTTGGGTCTACTGAGCTGGAAAGAATCAGAGATATTTCCGTGATAGCCTGCTTCTTTTTGTGATCACCGACAGGTTTTGGGGCGTTCGCCCATCATCTCAGTACGTTTTATCAAAACATTGGTGATTACATAGACTTTCACAGAGCAAATTCAGTTTGTACACTTGCTCTGTGTGTATGTTTGAGTTGCTACTGTGATCATTAAGACATCCTGATTGTGGGCGAGATCGCCTTGAAACCAATCGATGACCACAAAATGAAGCAAGGCTATCACGAAAAATATCTCTCTGATGCTTTCCATTTCTGCGGACCCCCCAACCACAACAACTTAAATTATATATTTTATCTTTTTTACTTTCGCTTATTGTTAATATTGGTAATTTCATTTAATTAATTTGTCACTTTTTTGTTATAATTTCTTGTTTTTAATATCTTATGTTTCATCTGTTTTGTTAATATTTCTTTAATTTTTATTTTTATTTTTTATTTATTTTATTTAACAACCTGTACATATATATACATCATGTAAATGTGGAATTCATCATAGACTGTGATGCTCTGTATCCTTTAGGCCTCAGCGCCACAATCAAAGAGGCATGTTGAGAGGAGCCAATCAATGCTGGAACTCTCAGGATATTAAAAGGGAGCTAGTTGTTTTGGAGGTCGCGTGGCCAAAGTCGTTTCAAGCGACGTGGAGGATTGTCAGGATGGGTTGATGATGATAGGGTTTGTGCAGTGGGATTGGGATGAGTCTCTAGGTTATTGTGGAAATTAAAGAAGCTTGTATGGATTAACTCGTTAACGAAAGGGATACTGAGGTCTTTGTGGAGAGTTAAATTTGAGACATAATAGGGAACGTTGACAATATGGCGAAGGACTTTATATTGAAAGGATTGGATTCTCTGGATGTTAGATTGTTTCGCGGATCCCCGAAGTTCATCTCCGCAAGTCCAGACAGGTCTCAGCAATGTTTTGTATAGAGTCAGTTTGTTTTGTACGTTCATTGTTGATCTCCGTCCTAGCAGTCTTCGTAGTTGTCCATAACGTCTATTTAATTCTTGTCTTTTCAGTCTCGTATGAGAGTTCCAAGTAAGTCGACTGTCTAAATACAATCCTAGGTAGCGTACTTGTGTGGAAGTCGGTATTTCTTTATTGTTGATATATACGGGAGGGCAAGTTTGTCTATGTAAAGTGAATGTAATTGTTGGCATTTGTTTTCATTCAGTCTTATTTTCCATTTTTTTGCACCAAGAGGAGATGAGGTCAAGGTGTTCTTGGATATATGAGGAAGTTTCAGCTGTATTAGGATTTGCAGATATTATTGCCGTATCATCTGCATAGGTTGTGATTAGGGTTTCTGGATGTGTGGGAATATCAGCACTGAATACTGTGTACAAGACCGAGCCAAGGATGCTTCCTTGCGGTACGCCGGCGTGAATGGGTTTGATGTCAGAGAACTCAATGCAGCACCTAACTTTGAAGTAGCGATCTGTCAGATAGGATTGAAGGATTTGGTAATATGGGGTAGGAAGGAATTGCTTTAATATTTTTCTTCTTTTTTTTTCTTTTATTTGTTATAAATCTATACATTTTTTCTTAATTACAATACTTTATAATAATGTAACTTTTTACTAATAAATTTTGCAGAGCTCCTGAAGAAGGGTATACCCGAAACCTAGAGCAGTAAAGCATTATTTTTTCCTTTAAAATACTCCTTGGTTTAAATAGATGGAGTACAGGATCTCAAATTTTGTGTTTTCTCTCTTAGTTGAAATATGTTTTCAAAAAATAAAAATAAAATTATTTTTTGAAGTTTCTTGGAGAGCTGTGTATGTAATTCGTCATCTCCCTCGAAAACCTCATTTTCGTATATTGTTCGTAATCCATCACCTAATCAATGTTTAGGACAATCAGTTGAGGAAAATATATAAGAGAAAGTCGCGTGAGATGTAGCAGTTTGTACTAGTTGCTAGGTTTGACTTTAAAACAGTTATATATAAACAGTTTTATATATATGTGTGTGGGGTATGTTTATAGTGAGGTTTAAGTTAACACTATAAATCGGAAATAATAAAAAATAAAAATAAAACTCACAGCCCAGTCTCATTATTCGTTTAGATATCAAAGTGGGAAACCAAAGGAGAAGGGGTGAGTGAAAATATCTCAAGTGGAAATTCACTTTACGAAAATGGATTTTTTCAGGTTTTCTCGATCTTGTAGAAAACAGCTCCAACTATTTTCCTTCTAACTTTGTATGCATACCTCACACTTGTGGAAAATAGCTTTCTTATTTTTATTATATTTTTCAAGGAAAATTGATTTTCAGATTGGTTCTGTGTGTAGAGAAAGGGGTTGATGTTAAACTTCCTTCCTAAAGTGGGCACTTTATTGTATTATACAACTCTAACACTTAAATAATATTAAAGATCATTAAATACGTTAAAATGCCTACTTTTTTGAATGATTTTTCTCAGTTTTCGATATTTTTTTTTTTTTTGAAAATGACCCTGAAGATTTTTTTGTTTGTTTGTTTTGTAATTTAGGCGCGTCAATATCTTGATTAATGGTAAATAAAACTGTGTCCTACGAAACCCTAGGGTTCCGCAGGACATTTCTAGGGGTTCCACGTGTCAGAATAAAAATTCAAAAATAAAAATTATAAAGCACTCACACTACAGTTGATTGGTGTTTATTAACTACAAAAATATATAAAGATACATTTGTTCATACAGAATGCCCAGAACTTTCTCTCACAAAGGTATACATATTTTAATGTTTACAATAACATATTTAAGCGAACAATCTTTCTCGACATACGTGGCAGGCAACAAAAACAAAATATAGAAACAAATTAAATGCAGTATATGAAATGCGACTGCAGATAACATCAATAGAGAGCTAGATTTCAACAGTTTGTTTACAAAAATGCAAGCACACCCCAGTCACTAAATATAATGCAAGGATAGATGTGAAACCTGGAGTACAAGTTTAATGCTATTACACAATGAGTAAATTACATTAATTTTATGTTAAAATTTGTTAATAAAAAATACAATTACCATTTCTTAAATGTCTTTACATAAAGTACCAATACTTTATTAACATTATTACCATATTGATTTACTTTAAATATTATTTTAAGATATATTTTTCTAAGTGTGGGATGGGGTCCCACGAAAAACCTTATAGTTCTAAGGGTTCCGTGAGTCAACAAAATTTGAAGACTGCTGATCTAGGTCATTGGCGTCTGGGAGCCTTCTCAGTACATTGCCGGCCTCTGGACATGGAGTTGTAGAGGCTCCAAGTAAAAAAAAAAAAAAAAAAAAAAAATTAATGGCAGCATTGCGGGACTCGAACTCGTGACCTCGGCGTTCCTAGCCCGACGCGCTAGCACTGTGCTATCCTAAGATTTTCTTTAAAGTTGTATAATTTTTTTGCGATAGGGCAGGGGTAGTTTATACATTAATACCCAATGGCTTTCTTTGTATCATACCATTCTTTTCGGTTTTGCAATAGATTTTTTTCGGAGACCTTTAGCTAGTACAAGCTGCGAAGTATCATCCATTCATATTCTTCTTTGCCTTTCCGCTGGTGTAAAATGAATCAATTCATGTGGCACCTGAATAATCTTAAAGCCAATTAGTCCATTGACCTATACTGTAAATGTATATATTAATTGTCAGAACATTTGTTTCTATTGCTTAATGTACAGTTTCTCTACTTCTATATAACACGTATATTGGAATCGTAAGAGCAAGTAAGTTTACACACAAAATTGCAAGTTCGAAGAGAATTTGTATATTATGAATACGTATTGTAATAAAATTGTGAATACCAGATTTTTTTTTTACTTCCTTCTTACTTTCTTTTCTTACTCTCCTAGTAAGAGGAAGTATTGCTGCGATCTTGACGGATTTCCGAAATTGAATTTTCACCGGAAATACATGTTTTGAGGGGTCCCCTGAATACGAAAAAAAAAGATGTTTTTAGCGAATTGTCTGTGTGTGTGTGTGTGTGCTTTTTGGTTAACAGAATATCTCAAAAACGAAAACTCGTAGGAAGTCATATTTGATAATCGGTTTAGATACCAATTACCAAAGTGATCCATTAACCGGAAGTGCGCCACATTACTTGAATGGATTATTTTTTTTTTTTCAGTTTTTCGTATTTTTCTGGAAAATGGCTTCCAACTATTTTGGTTTTACAGCCAACATAATGTTTAATACAAATTATGAGCATTGATAGTAATCCAAATTTGAAGAAAATCTGGCGGTTAAAAGAAGTGCGAAATTTATAGAATAGGTTTTTCTTTAAATTTTCTTTATATATATATTACATTTATTTGAATCATTTTTCCAAAAACTTAATAATAATAATTTTGGATAGTTGGTGCAAATTTGTAGCGTTAATTATGAATGTTATATGTTGTAGTTTGTTCAGTGTTTTTAGAGCGGCTCTACTAGACCGTAAAATTGGTTTAAAAGAAATTTTTTTTATTATACGGGTAAATATAAATTGCATTAAATTGTGAAAGACGTGTGAATGTTTCGCATCAGATTTTTTTCCTTCACAAGCCACTTAAATCTCAGAAAGTAGGGAGTGGAATAAAATATTATAGTAACCCTTCGCAAATCTTTTTGATTATTAAATTCCCCCCCTTAAGTATTGTCCTAAAAAGTCGTCTTTTTTTAATAATCTGCTATTATAAACTAGATTTCTATATTTTATTACGATACCATTCATTTTTGACCTGATTTTGTTATTTATGCTAACAGTATTGGCAATTGTTATGGCTGCAATTAATTTTTTTGAAATTAAATAAATAAATGATCATTTGTTTTAAAATCTTAAACATCATGCTGAATCATTTTGACCAAGATTAAAAAATATAAATCCAATGATTTATAATTTATTGTTTATAAGATCAAAAAATTGCTATGATGCAATATCAATTAAATATAAACAGGTTTTAGGAGAGGATGCATTGTGTCTGTGTAGTTTTTGAGGCACAACCAATTATATTCTGTAGTTTTTGTTTTTTTTTTTTTTTTGTTTAACATCATATGAAATGATACTTTAATTTGTGAATATGCGCGTAGTTTTTTATTCGAAATGATTTATAGTGAAATAAGTCCAAGGTTTGGTTACAGTTCAAAATAATAAACTAGGCTTTACACAAATATTATTTATTTTATATTTATAATGTTTAAGCAATAAAAGATTCTTTGGGAGGGAGGGATGAGATTACGCTTTTTTTTTTCTAAAATGTCATTGCAGTTTTACAATTCTTATCATCTGTATAATATTTATTACAATTAAATATTATGCCAAATTCCGAATTATTAGCGAAAATCGGTTCTCTGAAAGTGCAACCTTATTGAACAGTTTTTTTTTTTTTTTTCAGCTTTTGCGATTTTCTCCATAAACAAAACCATCGAGTAATGTACAGTTAGTATCTATCCTATGTTAAATGAAACCTGATAGTTTTGTTTATGGAGAAAATCGCAAAAGCTGAAAAAAAACAAAAAAAAAAACTGTTCAATAAGGTTGCACTTTCAGAGAACCGATTTTCGCTAATAATTCGGAATTTGGCATAACATTAGATTGACAGAAGTATTATACAGATGATAGAAATGTACACAAAAAAATTGAAATGACACTTTAGAAAAAAAGGGTTTAGATAATTTCGCCCCTCACCTAAAATCGTTTTTAATTAATTTTTCTAGGAAAAAGTTTCAAATCAAGGCAGAGAGACCGATGTATCTGTGTGTGTGTGTGTGTGTGTGTGTGTGTGTGTGTGTGTATTTATTTACAAAGTTTAAATGAAAATCATTAGAGACATTTTCCGTGATAGCCTGCTTCTTTTTGTGGTCATCGACCGGTTTCGGGCGTTCGCCCATCATCAGGATGCTTTTTGTCAAACAGTGTGATAAAATAGATTTGCCCAGAGCGAATTTACTTGATTTAGTTGAGTGTATCAACTAAATTTGCTCTGTGTGGAAATATATGTTATCACACTGTTTGACAAAAAGCATCCTGATGATGGGCGAACACCCGAAACCGGTCGATGACCGCAAAAAGAAGCAGGCTATCACTGAAAATGTCTCTAATGATTTTCATTTAAACTTTGTAGAGAGAGAATTAGAGACAATGGATTTTAAGATGTAATACTGAACACTAATGAAAGAGAGACATTAAAACTGCAAGGACTTTACAAATATATTTATTTATTTATTTATTTATTTGCCTGGATACATTTTTATAATATAAAAGGCTCGTCAATATAATGTCAACAAAATAACAAATTCCAATAACAAGAATAAAATGAACTTTACACTAATTATCATAAAAACAAACTTAATACATTCAGTCCACTTCACATCACATGAAATTGTATAATAGAAGTTAGATAGCGAGAGATTATAGATTGAGTGATGAGAAATAGAAGGTTGCTGATTCATTGTTAACTGGTCGTAAACTGGTAAAAACTGTTCCACTTGTAGGGCTAGCTCGGCTTTATATATACAGAGAATCTTCCACTCTAGTCTGGCCTATGTAGCGAGTAATTAGATTATAAATTTTGTGTTTTTCTCTGCTCTTCGGATCCCAATTACAAGTATGGGGGTATTTTCGATTTAACGATTTGAAAAACTTTATTGTCGGATTCTCTTGATGGCACTTAAACTAAATATTAAATTTTTTTTATTTGATATTTGAAAGGATCCATGGATAGGATCTCACTTTTTTAAAATTCTTTTTTTTTTTTTCTTTTTCTTTGAGAAAATTTATCTTAGATTTTCCGGGAGCTGGGAATCCTGCTTCCC
This sequence comes from Triatoma infestans, assembly GCA_011037195.1. Classification (NCBI taxonomy): domain Eukaryota; kingdom Metazoa; phylum Arthropoda; class Insecta; order Hemiptera; family Reduviidae; genus Triatoma; species Triatoma infestans. The sequence goes on along the minus strand of JAAEAF010011566.1, from coordinate 9,803 downwards.
TCAGAAAAAAAAAATATTGAAGATAAGTAAACATTTAGTAAGTTTGTCAATTACAATTTAAATTGCAGTAAGAGAAATTCGTATGAGTGTTTCATGCCAGATTTTTTTTATTTATTTATTTATTTTTTTATCTCTCATAACAATAAAGGATAAGTAAAAATGAATATTATATTCTTACAGATATTGTTTAATAAATAATTCTTGAGGGATAACTTTCACATATTGCTGCAACTTTCCTACTTTGATTGTACCCTTTGTAATAACATATATGTAGGTCAATGTAGGGCATAGTTACCAGCTATGTTTTCAAACGAAATTTCGTCAGTTCTTTACTTTAATCACTAAATGAAAATACATGCTCATTCTAAACAAAACAAAAAAGCATTGCACAACGGAGGCTTTCTCCCTGATTGCTTAAATTATTATCATTAGCTATTTACATACTTTCTGCGCAGTATTTTTTTTTTTTCTATTTTTTTTAAAGCCTCTGTTTTTTTTTTTTTTTTTTTTTTTTTTTTAAAAAACTCTGTATAGGAAATTAAAGTTTTCGATTAAACTAAACCCCCTACTTAACCTAAGTATCCATTATAAATGAAAGTTTCTATTTGTTAAATCGCATAATCTTGTAAAATTTAAATTTTTTAAAACGAAATTTTAAGTTTTTTAACTTGTATACTAAGGTGTTATTAATAAATGAATAATTATTCTTTTATTAGATGAAAAATTACGAAAGTTGGAAACACCCTGATTTATTATTACTTTCTAAAAAAAAAAAAAAATGATTTGTCAATAATTATAATAATAATCTTTTTTGGGCGATAGATTTTTTTTTTTTTTGTTTTGTTTCGAAAATTAATTTTGTAAATTGTTGGCTTGGTATATAGCTTGGAACTATTAAAATTTTTAATCAAAGTTGACCGAAATTAATTAATATTAATTTCGGCTAATTTTTTTTGGGGGGCCTAAAGTTTTTGGTTAAACGTTTGAATTAGTGATTAGCCTAGTTTTTTTTTTTTTTAAACTAGTGGTTAACAACTTTCAACTGTTCATTAAAAGTAAATAAATAAAATTAAAAAAAAAATAATAAATAAATAGAAATTAACAACTTACACTTTCTCTTACTGCAAATCAGGTTTTAATTCTAAAAATTTATTTCAAATATTCATAATTTAATCAAATCAAGTTTGCTGAATCAGGATCCATTTTTACTTTCTCTTTTTTATATCTATTTATTAATTTTTGGTGTTTTGTTTTAAGTGGAAGCTATATATTTGATCTGATTTCAAACACAACATTATTGTGGAAACTCAAACACATATCCGTAATATCTTATCTTTCTTTATAGGTAATTTTCTGTTTAATAGTTTACTAGATTTTCTCAGGGAAATATTCTCAAACCTATTTTACATAATACACTTCAGGACTTTCCAACTGTTTCCCAAAACCACAAACCTTTATTTATGCAGATGATATGAGGCTAATGTCTCTTTTTTCTCATTTTGAAAGTACATTCAACTGCATCTTACAGTAATATCAAAATTGCACTCGTGTGTGGCCGGCCATTTTCTGGGGAAAAAGTAAGTGTAGCAACTGAACGAGAATTGTAAAAAAAACAACTTTATATCGTGTTAAAAATTATTTAAAACAGGATATAATAAGAGGAAAAAAACCATTGTATGATAACCTCAAACATATCGTTGTCCATTGAAAAGAGGGGGAATTGTGTTTCCTTTAGAAAGATGATGAAAGCATTAGGCTAAAGTTAAGCAAAATTATATTATATTTTCTGATGTTTAATTTAATTGATTTTTAAATGTTAAAAACAAATATTTAATTAAGATTTTCTACTTTACTTTTAATATTATTAATATATTTTTACAATTTTATTCAGATCGTAGAATTTGTTTAATTTTTTTTTTTTTTTTTTTTTTTTAAAGGACAGTTTTTTTTTACTTTTAATCTCTGGAAATTTAAAAGTTCAACTTTAGCCACTAATTTTAGTGGCCTAATTGTCACTGTAATCAGCTGTTAGAAAAGAGTTACATACACTAAATAAAATATTATTTAAACGGAACGGAAGGAAACTAATAAAAACGTAATTTATAAAATGATACTTTTATCTTCTTTTTTTTGGAAAAAAAAAAAAAAGAAGGGGCAAAAATTCGGATAATAAAAGTTTCCATCATTTTATTTTGGAGTTCAGTTACTCTGTACATACCTAGAGGCGGGCCTTTGATTTGTATCCTATCCTCCCAAAGGTGCTGCGATTCTATAACATTGACATGTGTTTTCTAAAGTAAATGAAATTGCTAAAATATACGATCTTTTTTCATGATGGGTTTAAATTTAGACAACGAAGTCTTCCATTTCAAGAACTTCTGAACATCGCTTAAAATTAATCAAATAATATTTCATTCAGTATTATCTTTTTTTTTTTAAAAAAAAATAAATAACCTAAATAAAAAAAGTGTTATTATTGACGTTTGTAAATTATCACTTTAATTTTTGTTTGTTTGTTCAAAGATCATAAAATAAAAAAGAATTGCGAATTCAAAATGGATTTCAAAATGAATTAAGCAGTATATTATCGAAAAAAGCTAGAAGAATTATGTATAAACTAAAGATTTTTACAAAAATTATTAACAGTTGTAATATTGTGCATATGATTGAATAATTTTTTTTATTATTTTTGCTTATAAGTGGACACACACTCACTGGCGGTTTATTGCCTTCGTTACTGTGTAAATTATATTGCATAACAGTTTGATTGCTTGAAATGTTTTCATGTGGAAAGTTCACTAATCTAAACTATTCTTTAATGTGTTCTTTGATGTACAGTCTGGGTGAACATCTTTTATCAATGGATAGTTTCTCCAAATTTTTTGGAAGCCTTCTCTTAATTAATTAAGTCAAATAAAGAGTTACATTTTAAACAATTAGACGAACTTATGCTCTGATTCATTTTATAAACATTTCTCTCTCTATATCCTTGCAGCAAGTCTAGTGATCCTTGTTGGTTTAGATGCTTTGCACAGATAGGATTCTTGGGAAATTCTTTAGGACTTTGATTATTCGCATAAGATTGGATATAACTTGAAAGTGAACATTATTCGTAAAAACTAACTTTAATGCTCGGCCATTTTTGAGTAAAAGTGTTTGAACCAAAATTTGAGTTTTTTGTAATCATGAGTTTCACGTCACATCAGCTTTGTCTCATTACAATGGGTATTAGAAGGAGAAAAATTGGGTTTGTTAGGTAAATGAACTGGAAGTAAAGCTGAACACATATAATAAGGAAAATAACACAAACTGCCTGGACTTTACACGTAATATATAAAATGGTGGATAGAGATTTAGAGTGAGTGAGGGGAAAGGTTGTTGACGCGTTGTAACTGCTGTATGAACTGTGTCAATACTTCTGGAATACCCCCTCGTAGCTGTATTTAAACAGATTCTCCCACTCTAGTCTGGCCTTAACTAATGAGTGAGACTGTCACTCTCTGCTTTGAATCCCTCTGTTCGGATCCTATTACATCATCTCTTAGCCATAAGAGAGGGTATTCCAGGAGTCTTGCAACAGTTCATACAGCAGTCACAACGCGTCAACAACCTTCCCCTTCACTCACTCTAAATCTCTCACTACATATTACATATAAAGTCGAGGAAGTTGGTATTACCTTACTATTATACAGTGTTCAGCATTACTTCCAGTTCATTTATCTAACAAACCCAATTTCTCTCCTTCTTAAACCCATTATACTCATTAATGCCGGAATTGTCCTTAGAGACAACGTTTTTTTCCAGATACTTTCAAAATTGTGAAAAAAATTTGCTAATGTGAAATACGTACTTCCAGAAAATTGCGTAAGTACCGTGCAAGCTTCAATTAAATCAAGCTGTTAGAAAAGGAAGTAACATTTGAGTGGGAACTAGAGGCATCAATTAGGTTCAAACGGATGCCGGAGTATATCCAGAAGCTTTTCAGTTATCAGTTCCAGAGGGTAAGAGATAGTGATAAATTATGATGCCGGATGTAATTCAAATAAAGGAGGCAAAAGAAAATGCAATTGATTCTTGCGCGACGTTGATTATTATAGCTGGTATAGGCCGCACAGAGAATTCCGCTTTAATTAAGTAGAGAGAAACATTGGATATTGCCGCAATGGTCAAAAAGATCATAGAACTTCAACAGGTAAGATATACCCAACTCTGGCGTATTTGGGAACGAGGAAGCTGATCGGCTGGCAAATCTTATTAATTCTTTTGGGGAGAAAATAACAGAAGAAGCATGGTGTCTAGGGAATTTAAGCCTGCAAACGTTCTACTATGTTCTACATAAGCAAGGAATATAATGGGATTTCATCAACTTTTATCGATAATTAACATTAAATTTTTCGATTATGAAATTTTATATGAAAAATGTCATACAGAGATTACCTTCCTTTTTTTTTCTGTTTATATAGAAAGCGTTCTAAGATTTCGTAACACTCTATTGTTTAGTATGATGACTGGATATAAATACATTGTTCACATAATTTGTATTCAATACATAATTGATGATACATTCACTATTCCATCCTACACCTTTAATTTGTTCATTCTACACAAAGAAGAAGGGGAAGAAAGAAAGATAGTGGCGACGCCAACACAATCTGGCCACACAATATTGTACTAACCAGTGCAAGCAGACAAGTTCATTTTGTCACTAGTAAATTCTCTAAAGTACTTTAATAAGAAATCTTGTTAACTATTCAAATGTGTATAAGGGGGATTTATCTGAGCACTAATTAACATGTTTAATTAGTTTGTACATGTTTCAAGGTTGTGCTTTTCAACTCTAAGTTCTAGTTTAACTACATTTACTTTGAAGTAATCACACTTAACTGTGCATTTAATAGATATTCAATTATTAGTATTTTTTTTTTAAATTAAACTTTAATATTATACAGTTACTTTAATTCAGAGTTAGTTGAAATCATTTAGAATGTAGAAATCATGTGGAATCTCTTGGGGTTTATAATTTAAAATGAAATCCATATTAAAATGTGTGACCTTGACTAAACTCTCACTATTGTCTCCCACCCAAATCATTTTAACCTTCTGAAGTTTTCTTAGAACATATGCATAAGTAACTCATGCATATATCGTGAGTATATATATATATAAACATCTTGATGCAGTTTTGTTTGCTGACAAAATTCTATAAGTCGACACAAATTGACCAAGAGGGGAACACGGAAAAAATACTATGCCCCCCGGGCTTTATTTACTCATTCATTAAACGGTTTATTGCGTAGAAATAGTTCTTTTATTCTAAAAATAATAATTACTTGCTTAACTTGCTTGCAGCTCTCCCAGAAAATCCCAGAAATAAATTTACACCGAATAATGTTTGAAATAAAAGTGATAGGTCACTTTGATGTTAATACACGACGTTTAAAATAGAAAATCGTTGGAGTCGTGAAAAATCACGTGATTTTTTTTTTGGAGTCTCTGGACGAACAACAATAGCGATATGGCTTTCTTCTAGAGTGCTACTTTAGTAGAATGTATGATTCAATTTCCTATATAATAGTAAGATTTATTAAAAGTATTACTAGTATTCCAGTTACAGAGAAGGACTAGAAAGGCCACAGAGCTATTTAGAGAAAAGAGAGCAATAGTTAAAAGAATATGCAGAGTGAAGAAAATGGCGGCGGAAAGGGGAAAACTGCAAAAATTACAGGAAGATTTTAGAGAACATAACAGCAAAAAGTTTTATAAAGGATTAAAGGAAGTTAAATCATGTTTTAGCCCACGGCTAAATTTTTGCCATGATGAGAAGGGGGATTTGATTGGAGATAGGAAGAGTATTTTGGAAACATGGTCAAAATATTTCAAAGGGCTGCTCAACCCGTCTGGTGTTGGTGAAGACCAAGTTTTTCCCAGACAGTTCGTCGCAGAGGATGAGGTCGTCGATGAAGAGGAACCGCCGGAACTGGAAGAAGTAATGGATGTAATTAGCGTACTCAAAAATAATAAGGCCGCAGGAGAAGATGGAATACCGTCCGAATTACTCAAGTATGGTGGAGAAGAATTAATGAAGGAAATTTACAGCCTCATTTGGGACATTTGGATGGGTCAGAAGATGCCTGAGGTTTGGAATGCCGCTATCATTTGCCCTATTTATAAAAAAGGTAATAAGTTAGAGTGCCATAGTTATCGCGGAATCTCTCTTTTAAACACGGCACATAAAGTATTTTCGGCCCTTTTGAAGAATAGGCTGAATAAATGGGCGGAGAAAATAATTGGGGAATACCAGAGCGGGTTTAGACAAGGTAGGTCTACCACGGACCATATCTCTTCCATGAGAATGATGATGGAAAAAACATATGAATACGACGTTACTCTCCATCATCTATTTATCGACTTCCAACAGGCCTATGACAGTCTGGAGAGAAATGAGCTCCTGATGTGTATGAAGCAGTTTGGCATCCCAGCGAAATTGATCCGGCTCACCGGAGTGATATTATCCGGCACGAAAGGATGTGTGAAGGTACAAGGTAATACCTCGGGACCGTTCCTCTTAAGTAAAGGCTTGCGGCAGGGGGACCCGCTCTCCCCCTTACTTTTTAATTTAGCCCTAGAAAAGGCAGTAAGAGCCATACGGGCAAGCCCCAATGGCACAATCTATAATAGATTAAGTCAACATTTGGCATACGCAGACGATGTCGTCTTGACAGGGAGAACCAAAGCAACGCTGGCGGGTTCTTTCCAAGAATTTGAAGCGGCTTCAAAAGAAACTGGGGCTAAAAATAAATCAGGCAAAGACGAAGTTTACGGTGTGTTCGCGAAGCGCCTATATGCTCACCTTACAAGTTTGAGAGGGTGTCATCTTTCAAATATATGGGAGCCGTTTTAACCGAAAAGAATGAAATGGGCATAGAAATAAAAGGTAGGTTAACGGCAGGCAATAGGTATTTCTGGGCACTGCAGAAGGTGTTAAGTTTTCGAGGAGAGACGTGGGTGTTAACCAAGGAGGACGAAAGTCTGCTAAATGCTTGGGAGATGAAAATTCTAAGGAAAATCTTTGGCCCAGTGAAAAGAAGGAGAAAGGTACAGAATTAGGAAGAATAGTAAAATAAGAGCGCTGTACCAGGAGCAAGATTTAGTGGGATGGATTAAGAGGGAAAGATTGAGATGGCTAGGGCATGTAATGAGAATGGAAGATTCCAGATTCCCCAGGAAAATAATGGATGGGCACCCAGGAGGGGCTGGATGATGTAGAGGAAGACATCAGAAGTCTGGGAGTAAGGAGATAGAGAAGGATTGGTTTAGTGAGAGAGGAGTGGAAAAGGGTGACAGAGGAGGCCAAGGTCGTTCGTGGACCGTAGAGCGAAGGAGAGAGTATTCCAAAGTTGGAAGAAATCGATTGACCGGAAATGCGATATTATGGAATAGATTTCTGTGTATTTTGAAATTTTCTGGAACACGATAACAATGTTGAAGAACGGTATTTTCTTTATTTTTATTATTTTATTTGAAATACTGTAAACACTGGTGAACACGCTGCAGGCGAAAGCTTATTTACTTCTTGATTCAAGCTTTATTAGTAAGTGAAATTATATTTATTTCATCTACTAATTCTTTTATTTTATTTCATCTACCTTATTACCAATATGGAGACCAACTCTTATGTTGCGAATTTCCCCATTAGAAGATTGATTCCGTGACAGAGTTATCGCTTTGAATGCGCCACGCTGACTTTCCTTAAAAAAATAAAGTGTTTGCCTTATGCCTTCTTCGCTTAGTAATATATCTGGATCCCAACTGGCATCCTGATGGTCAGCTCTGAAGCCTCAACTTTGTCCTATCCTCAAGTTTCTTTTAACCCAGCTTATTTTGCTTTTAATTTTAGGTAAATCTATTATCTTCATTTTTAAAATAGCCAGGTTATTGCAATACAAATTACGTAAAGGTATAAATAAGTTTTTTTCATAATACTAATATCTTTCAAGAAAACAATCATTCAATTTTCAATTAGATGAGCATGACAGAGAATATAAATACTCTCATTCGTAGGTGTTTTCATGACATCATCACTCGATCTGTACACAATATAATGTGGGTTTATAGACTGAGCTTGAAATAAATTGCCTATTTTTAATCGATTCGATTTTATAACTACCCTAAATTAAGCTCTGAAGAAAAAGCTGATAATGAAAACCTAAATTTAAAAAAAAAATACTAATTAAAAAAAATCATTAACGATTATTACATAAATTAGTATACAAAGTAAAAATTATTATAAATTTAGGAAGTTAAACTATGTTTATTTTGAAAAAAATTGCAATTGAAAGCTAATAAAGTTCGGTCCTTAACAATTGAAGAAATTGAACAAGAAATAGAGAGAAAAGATAACAGAATATAGAGAGTGAATCTTAGTAAAGTTGAATAGAGAAATGGTTAGAGGGAGTGGCAACTAGACAAGGTCGTACGAGATGGCACCAGACTGCAGGTGTAGTTCCCCGTACCTCACTCTTCGCTAGTCCCACAGATAAACATCTTTCACTGATATATATATATATATATATATATATATATATACAACACACCATACATCAAACTAGGCTCGTAATCTGTTTTCTTTTAATTTTCTTTTTCCGAAATTGTTTTATTAATTTTGAAAATAATAATTATGTTTTTGATGATAGTTTACATGATTAACTTGAAATTTTTAAAATTAACTAGAAATTTTAAATGATTGATAAATATGAAATTATAATAATGAAATAAATAATAAAATAATATAAAATTCTATTATAAAATAGCATTATCTTCTGCAATAAGTGGCAATTAATTAATTAAAATCAGTGAATGCAAATTTAATATTAATCACTTAGTCTTGAAAGAAATATAAATATATATTATATACGTATATAGGTTTGAATTACTTACATATTGGACGGGTTTTGGTGTAGTGGTTATGAGCATGGACTTATAACTGGGAGGTCTCCGGTTCGAGTCCCGCATAAACAGCTAAATTTTTATATTGCTTTAAAAAATTTTATAGGTAAAGTACATGCTTCCCCGTCTCCATCCTTTGACCCCTAATTTGGTAGTCGGACGTTAAGCCTGCGCCTGACTCATACATTGACAAATATTCATTAAATTTAAAATATTCACTCAGTTGCCCTACTATAAATATAGAAGTGATGGGAGTACATGTTGGTAGACATCAAAACATTTGAAAATTAAGTAACGTTCACTCAGAATTTCCTGCAATCAGTTTTTCAGAAAACTAAATACTTCAAATAAAAATGATTTGTTTATATCAGTGCAGTTAGAATTCTAAGTTTAAAATATATCGTTGCAGCCGTTTTTGAAAAAAATTCAGCAATCTATTTTGTTAAATCGTATTTCCCAATTTCATTAAAATTTGAAATTGTAGCAGTGCTTCTTCTAATATATTATATAGGTGTAGAACCGTATACTATACTGAAATGGTACTTTAGAGAAAAGGTTAACGTTATTTCTCTGTAGCTCGAACTAGCTCTCATATCTTTTCGAGAAATACGTCTTAGGAGGGTCCTAGTTACTAGATTAGATTACATTAGAACAAAATTTATATGTGTGCCGTATGTTTACTACGTTTTTCTAGGAGCTGCTTTCAAGAAGAGCGTGAAATCTTGGAAAACTTATTCTTCAAAGCCGAACCGTCTGGTTGATTGATTTTCTTCAAGCTTAGTGTTTTTTTTAAACATAATTGATTCTGCTCTGTATTATATTGTTTGTAGCAATCTTATAGTAAAGTAGCTAATTAG
>JAAEAF010011564.1:0-12257 GCA_011037195.1 Triatoma infestans | reverse complement strand
TCATCTCAGACTTCTAAAGTACTGCATCAAAATACAATTTCATACCTATATAATATACCAACAGTTGAATATATTTAAAAATACCAAATTTAAAACAAATCAGTTAATCATAAATGCGATTTTATAAAGAAAATAGTTTTTCTTTTCTTTTTGGAAATTTTCACAAAAAGACTGCAATTGATCCCAATCATCATCAAGTTAGCCACACTAAAGAAAGACTCATAGTTTCATTAGAAGCCGTATCGAGACGCCATTGAGCCTCCTCTAAACGCACGTCAGCTACGCATTACCTCCCCTGAGTCACCAGATCAACTTTAACAAGTCTCAAACACCAACCTTGGCACTACTAGCCACTACTAGCTCTCCACCATTAGAACAAGCATTAGTCTTATTACTTTCAAGCTAATTTCTACATTCATCACGCTACCTAATGAGTTTCACGTCAGGTATGAGGTTCTCATTTCATCTTTCATAAATCTCTTTCTGCTTCTAATACAATAAGAATGAATAGTAGATATGAACAGCTAAAACAACTCTTACACAGTAGATCTAGATTATCACAATAAAACAAACGTTTGGTGTATATATATATATATATATATATAACATTCATGAAACTGAATTGAGGCTATTGAGCTGTGAGGTTCAATCATTTCCAAACGTTGAAATCTCAATACCATCATCATCACTCTAATCTCTCGCTCAGTCTATCCTCTATAAGCTCTTCTCTTCTCAGCAAGTAAAACGTAAAAAATATAACGTGGTATTTAAATGTCAGTTGAATATTCGTCACCATCTATCAACCCCACCTTCTTGCTACCATTTCAACAGCACTGTAGTTTTTCTTTTAACTTCGTAGAGTATCTATATGTATCTATTGCTTGCATTTAAAATATTTTTCCAAAAAATATTGTGGGCGGTTCTAGAAGAGTTGAAAGTTAGGTTTCCCTTCATTGCCTCTAATTAGTAGAAAGTCCAGTTCCAGCATTTGATGGGAAGTTAGGAGAACTGACTTCCAACTTATAAGAAAACTTCTAAAATGATAGAGTAAATTTAAAAAAAAACAAAAAACAACAAAAAAAACTTGTGAATTGCACTAAGAGAAAATTGTATGAGATTTTCCACACCAGATTTTTTTATTTTTTTTATTTTTAGCGAGAAAAAACAAAGTTTCTAATGTGAAATATACTGTGAAATGGCCATCTCAAACCTTTTAGATATACTAAAAAGTATATTTTGCTTCATATACCAAGAACAAAGTGAACAATTTTCAGAAAAACTTTAAAACTTTTTCTTTTTAACGGTGAATGTATAAATTGAAGTGTAGCCGTAACAAGTTCACGTATTTGACGGTGTGTGGAATAAAATGACTGCGGGTGAGAGGGTGGTATACTGGAAGGACAGTAATGTGATGCTATTGACGAGGACTGTTGAAACAACGATAAGAAGAAACAACTAAAGAGGGGCAAAAAGATGATGTTGATGATAGAAGTAAAGAAGAGAAAATAAGAAAGGTCCTTGCTCACAGAGAAATGTGTGGAAGAGTTAGAGAGACAGAGAGAGTAAGTAAGTGCAGTTTAGGAGAAGAAGAAGGAGCAGAGAGGCCGCGGTAAAGTGGAAGGACACTTTGTAGTGGCCGGCCTGAGCCATTGTTACCGAGCCAGCCTTTCTGAACGGCGCGCTACAATAAATAGACGGGGTGATTGACACATGTCCATGTTGGGCGGTGGCCTCCTTCACAGCATCCATTTCTTCTGCTTCTTCTCTTCCTTCTCCACTTCACTGTCTTCACTTCTTTATTCTTACTGCATCCTTTATTTCACTGGCCAATGTCATTCTATCCATCCTTGTTTAAATATTACACTTCTGGATGCTTCATCTCATCAAATTTACACACCTTATTGAATGAAAAGCTTTCTCACTTATTGCAAACATATTTTACTCTAAGACAACATTTCATTCCATAAGAGGATCTGGTATTCTGTACAAATACGATTTGTTTATGAAGAATCTTCTTCTCTAACCAAACATGTCCAAAGATATTACAAACACGACATTATCTGCTTTGATATTGCCTCCATTTCTAGAGAAAAATCCATACTTCGTCAAAGTATTAAAGAATAATAAATAATTTCCTAGATATTAATGTCTAATGTTTAATAATTTTATCGCTTCAAGCCAAATATTAAAATAATAATTATATGAAGTTCATCGTTTTTCCAGTTTGACCTAACTGGTTGTTAAGTCTCAAAAATATAATTTTTCTAGGTAAAATCCACCCAAAAAGAAACGTTACCAAGTGCGGACGAATGCTTTGTAAAATTTTGTAAACGTCTTTAATTTTATAATGTAGTCATAATTTATATTGACATTTGACGATGTCCTGGTTGTGATGGTTAACAACGCAACAGTTCTCCGATTCAGTTTAGGTTCAATGAAAGGGGAATTAAAAAATATTAACACATCTTAAACCCTGAACATATCCTGAAACTAATGAGGCTCCGCCAGAAGATTAATAAAGAGTAATATGACTGTTATAACGATTGAAAATAAAAGAGTGGAGTAGGTGACGCATTTAATTAAATAATTAATTTAGTTATTTATACAATTTACGGGAAAGACCCATATAACGTTTGATTGAAACAAAAGGTAAACATCAAAATAAAGGCAAAATTACATATTAGTATAAAATAAAGCACAAAATGAAAGCAAATAACAAATAATAAAATGACTAGCATTTTTGCAAAAATAATTGGGTCTGTAAATAGCAAGAATTTGGAAGTGATGTTGAAATTAAAACATACCACTTGCAATCACTATCTATATTGTAAAAAGTGAAGTAGATTGTAAAAGGCGAGCGGCAAGCGCTAGTAGCATTGGCCGAAATTCTTCCTCATACCGCTCTGGTTAGAATTCTGGTTTGTGTTAATTGTTTGCTGACGTAATACTTATTGAAAACTTTCCCAAGATTCTTGAAGACTAAATAGATTCCGAATTTACTCTACTTTTATAGAAGGGAATGTTAGCAAACCTTCTTGCTTATAATCTGGCAATACGTTGAGTGTTTCATTCGCTAGGCGTGTCAGATATGCAGTGCACAGCATCTGGCAAGTATATAGGTTCAGGAAACTGTTCAGGAAAAGTTGGGGTGTTATTTTACGTGAAGAAAATGCCCATCTTATTTCAATACATTATATAAAAGAAAAATACTAAATTTCATCTTATGTAAAAGAAAAATATAGTTGTTGATGTAATCGGAGAGCCCATTCGAAAGCATCATTCGCTAGGAATGTCAGATATACAGTACATAACATCTGCAGCACTATGTACGGTAGATATAGAAGACATGGAAAAGATGGCGCTTTTGTTTTGCGCGGTGAAAATTCACACCTTTTTTCATTAAACCTGCGTAAAATAAATTTACTTCCGGCTTCTCTGGTCTGGCAATTGTGGAAATAACAAAATGTTTAATAGAATGTCCAGATATGTAATTCTGAAACCTGACAGATAATATATCTTAAGCTTTATTATAATTAAATAAATAAATTGACGAAACATGCTAAAGAAACGTAATGATTTTAATGTCCCAAACATTAGTTAATATTTGAAAATCTTAAATTAATTCAAATAGGGGTCTAGAGGGAGTGGGATTACAAAATCAGATCCATCGCCAATTATTGTAAAGATCTGTTGTGACTCTCTTGCCTGTCTGGTTTTAAAAATCGCTATAATCCATGATCGCAATTCCCCTAGAAATCTTCGCATTGGAAGAAGTTCGGTATCATATAAGATTTCTGAGTGGGTAAACCCATGTATTCGGAATACTTAAGCAATAAGCTGTAAGAGCATCCTTTCTATAAGGCAAGCATTCAAGAGCCACCTATTAACGCAAACTGTTGCTGATAATACTTGAGATAGTTAAAAATAGATAGTTAATCATCTTGCTGAAAGATACTTGGAAATAAAATCTGCGATCCTGAAAAAGCAATATGGATTTTCAGGGAGAAAGGAGCACTTTTACTCTAGGACAGCGCTTGCTCACATACTGCCCAAATAATGCTTTAAAATTCATGCAAATTAGGTTCGGAAGTTCTATCACTTTCTTCTTACAGCCCTACAGCCCTAGGCTTTACAGGCTTTCAGCACTAGAGCCTTTCTGCCTTACAGCCCTATGTCTCGGATAATCAGATTTCCTTTTGTTTGGTCCGCTCAAGAGTCAGTAGTTTTGTATCATAGCAACGGAGAAGTGAAAAAATGTACAAAACTGGCCCACATTTGAAGACATCAATTTTTTACCTTTTAATTTTTTAATTGAATGAACCTTTAACACTAACAATAATCTTACCTGCGAATTCCCTAACTGTAAACACTTCGTTTACAAAATTAAACAATCCTGGGTGAAAGGATCAATCTCAGTGGATTACATTTATTAGAATTTTGACAAATTAATTGAATTTATTGCTTTTAGAGCGTTAAATTTAATGTAGACCTGACTTTTCAACTGACTAATATAATAATTTATTGATTACAAATCGACATTATTGACCTTTCCAGCAAGCTGAGGACATGGCCTTTTAATGTATAGTAACTATTTACCATAAATATTATAAGTTAACCTAGAAACGAAAATATAATCACTAATCATTTTCATTTATAAACTATTACCCCAATATAAAAGTGATACAGATTACGTATAAAAATTTACTTACCACAATAAATTAATCATACATTTACTGTAACTAAAATAAGAATGCCTATTATTTCTATAAATAATAAATATAGAAAATTTACCACAGCTTGTTAGATTATTCTTGTTGCCAACTTAACATTAAAGCAATAAATAATAACATAATTGACATTCAACCGCCCCTCACCCCCACAGCTCTTCACACAGTTCCACCACCTTTATAATGATAAACACCGTTATATGAAGTCATAAAACTACAAATTCTTCTCGCCAGATTTAATTCTATAATATTTGGTAGTAATTTTTCTTTATATACATCTTCTTTCATAATTCTAACTCTCCATATTACAATATTTCATTCACGCTTATTATTCATTAAATTGAAGTTTCATTATATTTCTAGATTTATTGTCATCATTTCCATTTTATTTGAAGAAAAAAAAGTAAATATTTAATGACTTGGATTATTAAGAGTTTTTTTTTTTGATTACTGATCACTCTTATTTTTCAAATTTTGAAATTAATCTTGAATTAACCAATTACTTGTTAGTATTTTTTAATCTAAGGATATGCCAATCAAGTAAAAATGAAGTCATGACATCATGCTTTGGAATTATTCATTAAAACGTCGATATGAAAACAAAAATATTAAATAAAAATTCTTAAAAAAAAAATCAATTGAAATTTTCCGAGTCTAGATAATCTGGGTGCCAAATTAGGAGCCTCTCTCCCTTTCACTGGTCCCCGAGCCTGCTGTTGGTGTGTTTTTGGCACATGCCTATCAGGCTTCCAGTCATGGACGGTCTCATAGCACTCATCCTATGGATGTGTACAGTAGATTGTCGGCAGTCTAAAATGCTCATTGGGAATCCGGGCAGGGCTTTTAGTGAGGGGGTCCTGGATTTTTCACTGACCTCCCTCAGGTATCTAGTTGGTTTCCTCACTAGGCATTGTGGTTAAGGAGACATCTCTATACAATGGGCTCATACCTGACCGCTTTTGTGGAGTCTGTGAGACGGAAGAGGAAACACTCAAACATGAGTCTGTGAGACGGATTGTTTGGGCTGTGAGGAGATTAGTTTTAGGACCTTTGGCCGGAATAGGATATCGGTAGAAGAGCTTAAGCTATGTCCTTTCAAGGTTATGGTCCGATTTGTTCGGAATGGTAAAACTTAGATGGGTAAAACCCCGGCCTAGACTTTTGTACCAGACCCGATAGTTGTTATTCTTTTAGGGTAGCTATATGGATAGCGTAGGGTTTGGCCCTCCCCTTCTTTGAATAATAAATAATAAGATACTCTGGACAATCTTTAAATAAATGTAATCATAGCGGCACATCGACCTCTCCTTTCTTATCAGTGGTTGCTGGAGCTCCGCAGGGAAGTATGCTTCGGCCCCGTCCTCTACACGATATTCACATTAGACATACCCACACACCCATTCACAAAACTTTGTAAATATGCACAGATGACACAGCCGCTATTAAAAATCCTACATCAGCATCATACAAATTGCAGCACATTTACAGGCAATAGAAACTTGTGCACAAAACAAAAAAAGGAAATAGGGCGGTAAAAGTGATGAATTAAAATGAACACTCAAAAATGTAAACATGCCACTTTTACTCTCCGGCGGGTTTCCTGTCTTCCCGATTACTTCAACCACGATACTTTAGTTGTTACAGATCTAGTGCGCTACCTTGGACTTTCCATAGACAACGACTCACATGAAGCCCACACATAAGACTTGAAATCCAAGCAATGAATGACTAAGAATTCCAAACGTCTTACAGACTTTTTGGAAGACGATGTAAATTACCTACAGAATTGAAAAGACTTATAATATATATTAAGATTCTCAAACCTATGTGGAATTGCGGACTGGAACTGTCGGGTTCAACCATAGTACCCAATCTTCAAACTTCTTTGAAGATTGAGGAATGTGTTTCGTCCTACACTCTACAGACAACAATACTACAAGATTTTACACGCCTGTGGTCTCGTGACATCCTTTCTAATGAAAATGATAGTGACGGTGAGTGACAAATTTGATTAATGGATATAATATCAAATTCTGTTTTATTATGATTATTACTATTTTAATTGTCTAATTCAATTTATTTTTATCCTTAATGGTTTCTAACAATGTACACATTTACTTATTGAACTGTAATGCCGTTGTAAAATTCTTAAATAAATTAAAACAAAAAAAACTAGTATACGAGTATCATATAATATTACTTGATCACTAGATAGTTCATAACATGGTGAATGGTATTAAGCAGAAAATGGTGTGATTGTCTGAACTAGGAAGTAAGACAATAATAGTATTAGCCGCATTTGAATAAACTTCATTGCAGAATCGACAAGATAGAGACCTGGCCAGCCAGATTGGATATAATAGTTGAGGGGCCTAACATTATTCCGTGAGAGATGAACTTTAATACAAGGTCGTATTATACACTCCATCACATAATCGAAGATTTAGCCTATTGATAATTCTATGAATTATATTATAAAAGGGACGAGAACGTATAAAATGTATAATCTACCGATATATATATATATATATATATATAATGTTTAAAATAATATGTTATAACTAATGAAGTAAAATTAGTAACTAATATTTATTTAACTTTCAAACCGCTAAAAATTTTGCAAACTTGAATTCTTAAAAGTTTATTTAGACGTTCATAAACAAGCATTCACATTTAAATAAGCCTTGTAATCATTAAATTCATTCATTGTTTTCAAAGAAATTTAATTTTTCTTTATAATAAATTCGATGAAGTCAGCCTTATGTCCATCGTGCATTTCATCTCGAGGGACCTCATACTAATCGCAAGAAGGCAAGGGAGCTCATACAAATCGCTCATACATACAAGCAATACTTGATCAGGAGTTCGGATTGTCAAGTCTTATGTTCACATTGATTTTATTGATTTATTAAACTCTGAGATGAGAGGATTTATAATCTTTCAGGCTTTTGCGGCCATTGTCATTCAAAACACTTAGGCCTTTGAGTTGAGATTGCGTTAGTTGTTTTCTTATAAACCGATTTGCCCATATTGTTGTAGGGTTTCTTCAGTTTAGTGATGATTCGTATGATGAAGAAGCCTATTGCAATACGAGCGAAATGTCGGTTTATAATGAACCATTGATGAGGTCTCAACACGAATATTTTTACAACAATTAAAACAAAATTCTGAATGACAAATTTTCTTTAAATATTATATACATTTAGTTTGCCTCAACATTACATATGAAATGGAGGTAACAGTTATTGACTTTTAGGAATTAGTTTAACCTAAATGACTTTGTATGGCAGCGCCATCTGCCAGCTTCTAGTAAAACTAGGCAGTTTGGAAATTAAACGTAACTCACTGATTCCCCCAAAATCCCTAAAATCCTACTTTTTTCATCTTCTTCTTCTTCAGAAAAACGTTACCAATAACAAGCGATAAGTTTAAATCTGTGCAATTAGCATCCCATGTTTAAAGAAAATCTTTGACCAATTTTCAAGACATAACCAAAAAAAAACAACTCAGGAACCTATTCTGTAAATTGGCCTTACTGGTTAACCGATTTGTTTCAATCTTGGGAATCCAGTAAAGTATTTTGTATAGCTTTATGTAGTGGCACTATCGTACTGAAGTGATCCTTTCAGAATCATTTTTTATTTGCGGCCCAATCACTTTTGATTGAAACTGATTTCAACCACTTTTGTTTTCCAAGTAAACTGATTTTAGCGATGTTTTACGGGGGCTGGAAGTTGGAACTTCATGCTCTCTCAAAAAATGTTGAAGACTGCCAAGTAATTTAGGAGAAACTATGAGTCTGAAATAAGTTTGTCAATTATAACTATGTAAGAGAAAGTCGTGCATGTGTTTTGGACTACATTTTTTTCCAATCTTTAGCAGGAAACGGTAAACTTTAAGGTGAGATTCGAGCGAGTAACATTGTAGAAAAAAAGTAACTTTTTTTTTTATTGACTAACATTTATTAAATGTTAACCATAAAAATGAAATAATAGCTAAAAATATAGGATAATAAAATTGTTTAAGTTGCTACCAGAGCTGATCCCTCATCAACAGCCTTTAAGGGATGAATAAAATACGGTGGACTGTCTCTCTAGATTAACACTCACTTCAAAGTTTATATCATTATTATTAGACTTGAGACGAAAAGAAAGTAAGTAGATAAATATTAAAAAAAAAAACATAAAAAAAAAAACAAAAGAAAAAGATGTGACATACAGATATGTTTATACCGTGGGAACTTATGTATAAAACTCTTGACGAAGGAGGAAACACAAAAGGATAGAAGTCCTAGTGTTTCTAGTTTTAACACAAAACATAATCTGTAATATTATGTATGTTGTTTTTGTGTATATATGTATATATATATTTATATTTTGTTAGTTTTTAGTTTAAGTTTTATATATATGGAGTGTGTGTGAGAGAGAGCAGCGCAGTTACCCTCTCTTATCAGTTGCAACAAAACTGACCGGCTAACCCTCTCCTCTGTCTCTCTTGCCATTGCAACAGACTGAAGGCGGGAGAGAGAGAGAGAGAGAAAGAGAATGAGTGAGAAATGGTAAAATTAAAATTGATAAATGAACACCGGTGTGTTGCCTCTTATCAGGAGCACGTACTCTACCACAAAATACCCTAGCCACTTTGGAACTCAGACAAACAAACTTGCACAGTTCTCTCTTGAAACAGGACAAGAACGAAAACTCCCTAATTTAAGAGGAATGAATAATTTTAATATTTATTTTTTATCTTATCATTATTACAATAAATAATCATTAAAAATTTGTTAAAATAAAAGAGAGAGATTGAAATTTATTTATATTTAATTAAATATAAGTTTAATATTTTTAAAGAAAGAATATGTAATATAGTTTACCACTGTCCACCGATAGAGTTCATTGTGTGTAGTAAGTTGAGAGGAAATTCGTTGCGGTGGCTTGCCTTATTGTGCGTATGGATGTGTGTTCAGAAATGTCAGGTTATGTTGTTACCTTCTTTAGAAAAACTGAGGAAATTCAGTGTACCTATTATGGAATCAGCTAGCAGGCTTCAATTGATTTTTTTTTATTAATTAGAGACTCTTTTTAAGGACTTTTATTATTAAACATCTCTCTCTTAATTTATGTAAATTAAACTAGGATTTTATAGACGATTTGTTTTTAATATTCCGTTGCTGCAGTAATGCGAAAGTTTTTCTCGGGAAAAAGTTTTGAGATCCCCTGTATAAGAAAAAAAAAACAATTATTTACCGATTGGTCTGTGTGTTCATGCGTACATATAATGTTATTTGTGATTGATGTTTGTCAAATTCAAAATATCTTCAAAAATCCAAAATTCATAGGAAGCTGAAACTGAATGTTCCAATTTAGACACAAAAACCGGCCCATTGAGATACAAAATTGTTAAAATCATTTAAGTGAGGCATAATTGATTTATTACTTTCTCTTACTCCTAGTAAGAGGAAGTATTGCAATCGTGTCAAATTTTCGATATTGAGTTTTCAACGGAAATATCCGTTTTGAGGTCCCCTGAGTCCAAAAAAGTGGTTTTTAGCTAATGGTCTGTATGTATGTATGTATGTGAACATCATAGCATAAAAACGAAAAACCATAGAAAGTTGAAACTTGATATTACGTTTGGTATCACAAGGGATCTGACAGTGCGTATCTGTCTATATTCTCAACCGGAAGTACCACTTTACTATGTTGTTTTTTTTACGTTTTTGCGATTTTCTGCAAAAATTGGCTTCGAAGATTTCTGTAAACTAATATATCATACACATACAAAGAGCTACAACTTTTATTTAAAAACATTTCTCCAGGAAAATCATGTAGGTCACTTTGGGGGAAGGGTGGGGTTAGTTTTCATCTCAAATCCATTTCAATTTATTAGATAATCTTTGTCATCTAAATAATGTTATTAAATTACATACGTTGTGAAATTCCGAGTTTCAAAAAAACGGATAACCGGAAAGTGCGTTTGTTTTAACCCTTTACTAAATGCTTTTTTCATTTTTCGCGATTTTGCTCAAAAATGGCTCCGACGATTTGTCTTGAAGGCTTGGGACAAAATAAAAATGCAACAGATCTACTCTTGTATTTTAGGAATTTTCTCTGGGGAAAATTCATGAAAGGGCATTTTTAGGGGACGGGTGGGGTACAGCTTCCCCTAAAGTGGTATCATAGTTGATTATACTATTCTATCATCCAAACAAAATTAATTAGAAATAAATAGATGGCCAAAATTCCAAGTTTTAAAAAAATTGTAAGCCGGAAGTGCGCTTTTACTGAACAGCTTTTTCAGTTTTCGACGAATTTCGTTATATTTGGTACACAAACTATAACATTTGAGAATTATAATTTTGAGAACAGGAGTAAGAGAAAGTTGTGTGAGTGTTTCACACCAGATTTTTTTTACAACAGATGGCTCCAAAGATTTTCTTCAAACTTTTTATACAAACAAAAAATAAATATATTGTTGTTTCATTTTATCTGAAACATTTTTCTGGGAAAATTATATTTGTGGAGGACTATGAGGAAGAGTGGTGGACCTTAGGCCACCCTTTATACGTAATACCTTACTTTCAAATTTAATGCAAAGTATAATCAAATAATATGAAACAAGCAAAATGATTGAATATGTGGATGGGTCCGAAATGCTGGATAACATCTGATATTTTATCCGTCGTAGCATGCATATTCCTATTTTTCCTGACCGGTTTTGGATTTTCATAAATCGTCAGAGCAAATTCACCAAGTTTGTGTAGAGAGTTCACTTCAATGCAATGTTTCTTTTACACTCACACTTGTTGGTTTGTTGGTGTACATAGGTGCGGGAAATTATGATGTGTTCTCTTACTGAATTTACACAGGTATGAATGTCAAGTTTATACTTCAAGTTCAATTCTTTCTAGTTGTTGACGTCAATATTATGTCAATGGGAGAATCTAAACTTAAAAATCTGGTGTGAAACACTCGCACAACTTTCTCTTGTTCCTGTTCTCAAATTATAATTAACAAATGTTATAGTTTGTGTACCAAATATAACGAAATTCGTCGAAAATTGAAAAAGTTATTCAGTAAAGGCACACTTCCGGTTTACTAATTTTCTTAAAACTTGGAATTTTGGCCATCTATTTATTTCTAATTAATTTTGTTTGGATGATAGAATTGTATAATCAATCAACTATGATACCACTTTAGAGGAAACTGTAACCCCACCCTCTCCCCTAGGTGCCCTTAAATGAATTTTTCTAGAGAAATATCTTAAATAAAAGATGTAAATCTTTGCATTTTTAATTTATATACGAAGTTTCAAGAAAATTGTAGGAACCATTTTTGAGAAAATCGCGAAAAAATTAAAAAAATCATTTAGTAAAGTTTAAAACAAACCCACTTCCGGTTATCCGATTTTTTCAAACTCGGAATTTCAACAACATATTTAATTCTAATTAACATTATTTAGATGACAGAATTCTCTAATAAACTGAAATAGCAGTTAAGATGAATACTTAACCCCACCCCTCCCCCAGAA
>JAAEAF010011563.1:0-13190 GCA_011037195.1 Triatoma infestans | reverse complement strand
CACGGTATAAATTGAAATAAAACACTTTAATTGAATAACACTATAAACAATAAATTTTAGTGTATATATTTAGTAAAACAACTGTCTACAACCTCACAAAATAAGTGGAAAAAAACAAGTTGAACAATGTCTAATAACCATGTATAGAACAGAACACACATTATTAAGCGCCAAAACTTGAGAGGTACTCTCCGGTTATCTACGGTCAAGAATAAGGTTCAGAGGGGGTGCCGCCACACACTCCCTTCCCAGTGGCAACGCAGGTGAGAAACCTGGTCGGGAAGCGGACTGTGCGCCCCGAACGAGTAGTTTGCGGAACAATATCCTTGTCGGATTCCTGTCTTTGTTTCGAGTCACTAGTAGTTACCATTGGATCTGGGTTGTCTTCAGGCTCCGAGGGTTGGTTTTGTGATTCAGGATCATAGAGAAGGAATGCAGGTTTCAATCTGTCGATGGAGATAGTTTGCTTTCCCCTGTGGGTGTTAATTTCAAAAAATTTGGAAGTTCTGTTGGTGACTCTGAAAGGTCCGTCGTAAACTGGGTGTAGCGGTGGTTTATACGAATCATGGCGAACAAAAACATGGGAAGACTTCATTAAATCTTGATGTATGTAGGTGTTTCTTGCTGAATGATGTTGTGATGGAACTGGTTTGAGATGTCTCATTTGTTCTCGTAATTTAGAGACAAAGTGAGCAATATCTGGTACTGGAGGTTGAGGTTCTTCTAGAAAGTCTGCGGGAAGTCTAATGGGTGTGCCATAAATTATCTCTGCGGGAGTAGTGCCCGTGTAAGGTATGATGTAGGAACGTAAACCCATAAGGACGGTCGGAAGCTTACACGTCCAGTCTTCGGTGAGTTGTGCCTTTATTGCTGATTTAAGGGTACGGTGCCATCTCTCGATTTTACCATTAGATGCCGGATGATAGACTGATGTTTTGATATGGTGAATGCCGAGAGTGTTTGTTAAGCAGTGAAAAAGTCTAGAGTTGAATTGGCGTCCGCGGTCTGAAGTGATCTTCTGAGGTACGCCAAATCTGGAGATCCAGGTTAGTAGAATGGTTTCCGCCACTGTTTCAGCTGATATGTCGTTTACGGGAGTAGCCTCAGGCCATCTGGAGAAACGGTCAATCATTGTGACTAAGTAGGTGTAGCCTCTGCTTGGAGGTAATGGACCCACTATGTCGATGTTGATGTGCATGAATCTGGCGTCGACTTCTGGATATTTCCCCACGGCGCTTGTAGTATGTCTTACTACCTTAGCCTTTTGGCATGGTATGCAACATTTTGCCCAAAGCCTGACGTCGCGTCTGAGTGATGGCCAGATGAAACGCTTTCTAACTAACTCGATAGAGGCCTTAGCGCCCGGGTGAGCTAGGTTGTGTAGCGCCAGGAAAACATTCATCCTGTATTCTGATGGCACATACGGTCGCAATATTTCTGTTGAAGAATCACAAGCAATGAGGAACCATCTGGTAACGTGATTTCGTTAAACTTTAATGAATCCGAAGGTGACGTTTTGATAGCAGTTAATTCATCGTCAACAGCCTGCGCTTTAGCGAGGTCCTCAAACGGAATGGCAGAAGGTAATTCTATTGATGATATTCTGGAACATAAATCTGCTGAAATGTTTTCTTTGCCTGGTACGTACCTAATTTCTGTAGTGAATTGTCCTATTAGATCCAAATGGCGAAGTTGTCTTGGTGAAGCTTTATCGAGGTTCTGCTTGAAGGCAAAGGTCAGAGGTTTATGATCAGTGTATAATATAAAGTTCCGACCCTCTAGGATATGTCGAAAGTGTTTCACAGCCAGGTAAGCTGCCAAGAGTTCACGATCATACGCACTGTACTTGCGTTGTGTTTCTGATAGTGCTTTCGAAAAGAAGCCAAGTGGTTCTGGATGTTCGTCTCGAATTTGGTGTAGAGAAGCTCCTACAGCGAAGTCTGATGCGTCCGTCATCAGCGCCAAGGGTAGTGATAGTGATGGAGGTGCCAATAATGTAGCGTTAGCTAGTTGGTCTTTTAAGGAATTGAAAGCTTCAGTAGTTTCAGGCGTCCACTGAATTTTGCGATGGTCTCTTCTTCTTGAATCCTTGCAAAGATTGAATAATAACTGTTGAGTCATGGCTGTATTGGGTAGAGAACGTCTGTAAAAATTAATTAGTCCTAAGAATTTTCTAATGTGGCGATAATCGCCACAAGGCTTCCATGTGCCATCTTTTTTAGGCACTAAATGGAGGGGACTTGACCATGCGCTGTTTGAAGGTCTGCAAATACCCATGTTAATCATTTGCTGGAATTCTAATTTTGCTTGGGCTAATTTGTCTGGCGGTAGACGTCTTGCCCTTGCTGAGACTGGAGGTCCAGATGTTATAATAGTGTGGTAAACACTATGTGTTGGTTTTTTATTATAATCAGGACTGTCCTTAAAAAGGTTAGGATACTGCCGAAGAAGTGTGTGGTATTTAAGGGTTGGGTCTACTACCCAAAC
This sequence comes from Triatoma infestans, assembly GCA_011037195.1. NCBI lineage: Eukaryota > Metazoa > Arthropoda > Insecta > Hemiptera > Reduviidae > Triatoma > Triatoma infestans. The sequence continues at coordinate 10,703 of JAAEAF010011563.1, read as the reverse complement.
CGAGGTTTGTTCTGTAGATGTATGGGTGGCGTTCACAGAAATATTGGTGGTTTTGTCCACGAGGCGTTTGTTGTGTATGTCAACAAGTAAGCCAAAGTGGTATTAAAAGTCCGCACCAATTAGTGGATCACGCACGTCAGCGATTGTAAATGGCCAGCAAATAGTTCTGCGTAGCCCAAGGTCTATATGAAGAAGGCGCTCTCCATAGGTGGGTATTGGGGTACCATTAGCTGCGAAAAAATGATTTTTACTTTTATTTTTAATATCACTAGGCAGTGGTGGAATCACTGAAATGTCAGCACCAGAGTCAATGAGAAAACGCTTGGAAGATTTCCGATCTTTAATAAATAAGCGGCGAGATGGGTTTTCCCGCCACTCTTTGGCCGCAATGAGTGACGGGTTCATTGGTTTTCCTGATCCGATTGTTGATTGGTTTCGAATTGACATGGTTTGACACATTTAATAGCGCGATTTTTGAATTTATAGTGATACCAACAAATTGAAAATTTTTTGTTATTGCGTCTGGGTGACTGCGAACGTTGTCGCGATCTGGGAGTGTTATTAGTTTGTAAATTTTCTACTGTTTTGATTAGACTAGCTATTTGATTCTCTAGTCGCGAAAAACGATCTTCGCTAGCGCCCTGGAATGTCGAGTTTACCTGTGAGCATAAGTAAGAAGTTGGGGCTGCCATCTCTAAAACGCCATCCGCTAGTTTAGCCAAGTTATCCAATTGTTCGTGGCTTGTAGACAGAATGGCTCGCACATGGGCTGGTAAATGTTGCAAAAACATAGTTTTTAAAAAATCGTCACTTACATGTTGTCCAGACAGTGATCGCATTTCTCTCAATAAAACTGATGGCTTCTTGTCTCCAAGTTCCAGTTCGGTGAGGAGTTTTTTGGCCTTTTTGATCTCCGATTCTTCGAATTCGCGTATAATCCTTTCCTTGAGGTCTGTATAAGATGTTGCAGTCAATGGTTGAGATATTAGATCTGTAACCATCTCGGCCACTTCTGCGTCTAATGATCCAACTACGTAATAATATTTTGTAGCTTCAGTTAAAATACCTGCAGTAGCAAATTGAGCTTCCAATTGTAGAAACCACACTTTGACATTGCGTCTCCAAAACGGTGGTATTTTGAGGGATACACGGGCTATTTCAGCAGTTTGCTCTGCTGGTTTTGTGTCTCCGCCTGTCATTTTCACAATGTTATGTTTTCTGTTGTGTTGTTCACTAGTATCACGTCGGGGTTACCAGTTGTGGGTTAACAGTTGGGGTCACCAAGAATCACGGTATAAATTGAAATAAAACACTTTAATTGAATAAACAATAAATTTTAGTGTATATATTTAGTAAAACAACTGTCTACAACCTCACAAAATAAGTGGAAAAAAACAAGTTGAACAATGTCTAATAACCATGTATAGAACAGAACACACATTATTAAGCGCCAAAACTTGAGAGGTACTCTCCGGTTATCTACGGTCAAGAATAAGGTTCAGAGGGGGTGCCGCCACACTAATATAGATAAAATCTCGAAATATATAGTTATTTTAAAACAATTACTAATGATACAATAAAAGCAATATTTTTTATTATTTGTACTTAATATTGCTGTAATAATAATAATAATTCTAAAAACAGCTGTAGAGAAAACAAATTATTAACTATTTACCTGAAAAAACATAGCACTTCAACAAAAATATAATTTAAAAAATTGACCAAAGGCAAGTTACAACAGCATATTATAAACTAACAGTAAAGATAAACTTCCAATGATATATCACATGATATAAATAATATTTCTGTAGTGCTAAAGATAAGATTGTGTAGGACTATACTTGAAGTTACTTTTTTACTGATACAACAACATCTGACTTTATGATTAATCGGAATAATAAAAAATATTCAAATACTGTAACAATGTGAATTTGAGTCTGTATTTTTAGAACTAAGATATTCATCCACATTTTACTTTCTCATGCTGCAATTATTACAATTTAATTACCAATTTTTCTTTTAACTTGCACTGTTCACTAAATGATTAGTTAGGCTTGGATTAAATTAAAAATCTGGTATGCAACGCCCACATGACTTTCTCTTACTGCAATGTACTTAGAGTTACTTATAAGAGACAAATTTTCTTCAAACTTATAATGTTTATTAAACAATTAATTATCTTCAGTGTTAAATCTGGGAACAATCTAAACTTAATCAAACTGCCTTTTAAGAAAAGCTTGAACTTCCAGCTCCGCCTAAAACCCTCAAAAATCAATTTTCTCGGGAATAAGTATAGTTAGTATTCGAAGTTTAATGATTATCTCTGGTGTCTTTATGGAGAAAACTGTTCAGAAATTCACACTTCCGGTCAATTGGATTTCGTCAAACTCAGAATTTTGGCGACGTGTTTAATTATAATTAATATTATAGAGATGGTAGAATCGTATAGTAAACTAAAAATAGCATTTAGAGGAAAGCACAACCAAACACCGCCCCAAAACCCACTTAAATAAATTTATCCAAACACACACAGCATAAACACATGTACAGACTATTCGCTAAAAACTTTTTATCGTACTGAGGGAACCTCAAAACAGGTATTATTCGATGGAAACTCAATTTAGAAAATTTGACTAAATATTTCATCTCAAGTGAGAATAAAAATGTTTTTAGCAAATTGTCTATACGAGTGGTTCTCAATCTTCTGTATTTCGCGCCCCCATTTTCTTACCTTGAATAATTTTGCACCCCCTGTATATTATAAGATAAAAAGATAGATAAAAGTAACCCAATACACGGGAATCTAAACTCAATTTGGCAATGCTATATATTGCTTAGCGATGTTTCCCGAATGTTCGCGCTTCAGATACTGTTACTTTTTCCACTTGTTACCATTGCGAAATTGGTTTTTCTGCTATAGCTGCTTTAAAATCTAAATATAGAAACAAACTTCAAACTGAAAGGGAGCTCATAGTGACTATCTCGAATATAAAATCAAACCTGTACAGGGTATGTGCTTCAAAATCGGCAGATATTAGCCATTCATTAGATCTATGCCCTAGAAATGTTTTATTTTAATGCTTTCTTTTTAATTATATTTTAAAGTAATAAAAAAATATAACTGATGCCTTGTCTTGTTCATTTATTTCAAAAGTTATGCCGCCTTTCCAAGGGGGCGCGTCCCACAGTTTGAGAACGGCTGGTCTATATGTAAATAAAATACATACAGACTTTACGGCTGGTCTATATGTAAATAAAATACATACAGACTTTACGGCTGGTCTATATGTAAATAAAATACATACAGACTTTACGGCTGGTCTAGAAGAAATCATTACAAAAACGAAAAATTGCGAGAAGCTGAAACTTGATGTTCTTATTAGTTACCACCATCGCATACCACACCATGGTTTCTGACCAAATAGGCTAACCAGAAATACGACTTCACTGAACTTTTTACTTTCTCTTACTCCTAATAAGAGAGCAAATATTGTAATCGTGTCAAATTTTCGATATCAAGTTTTCACCGGAAATACACGTTTTGACATCCCCTGAGTGCGAAGAAAATGTTTGTAGCGAATGGATGAATATAATATAATGGACCATATATGTGTCTGTTAACAAAATATTTCAAAAACAAAAAATCGCAGAGAGCTCAAACATGGTTTTTCGTTTACATACCATTACCCTTACTGAAAGTTTCGGGCAAAATCCATCAACCAAGAACTAAGTGTTTTTTTTTTTCAGTTTTTCGCGTTTTTTCGAAAACGGATTCATTGATTTTCTTTAAACCAGATATATACTATCTAAGTACATAAATACCTATCACTTTTATTTCAAATCCAATAAAGTTTATTTTTAGAGTAGTTCTGGGAAAAAAGTTGAACTTTTCTCTGAAGTACATCACTTCAATACATTGTATGGTAGTGTCACATATATTAGGTTAGCAGCATTGCTAGAATTTCAAATTTGAAGAAAATCGACTAACCAAAAGTGTGAATTTATAGAATAGGTTTTTGAGTTTTGTTTTTTTTTGGAATTTTCTCGAAAACGACTATAACGATTTTCTTTAAACTTGAAATTCTAACTGCACACATACATAACGATGTCACTTTTATTTGTAACACTTTTCTGAAAAAGATAATATGATCAATGTGACATCAAATTTTCTAATATTATGTGAAATTTGTTCAATATTATTGGCACTTTTATCTGGAGTACAATGTAATCACTTCAACTAACTGCCTGGGTAGGTACTTGTCCACCCCTTTCCATGATCACTATATTTGAGTGATATTGAGTAAAATTAATCACGAAAATTGAATATAATTTGTTATTTTTTATATGATTGTATTAACAACAGTAAGAGAATTGTCCAGCGAGTGTTTCGCATCAGATTTTTTAAATTTTTTTAATTACTAATGTATCCAGCAGCCGAAAGTTTGCCGGAAGATCAACACGGATTACTCCCCCACCAGTATCTCCCACTACTGGACATAACAGTCGGCCGCATGTAAAAGTATGTTTATGCACTGGAAGTTATGGGCCAGTGTGCATCGGTAGCTCAGCATGTTCCGAAATGATATTCCAGGTGAGCGTGCTCATACGGCTGGCAATTCTCTATACATCGTCAGCTTTGGCCAGTACTGGCTTTACAGTAAGTCTTTATTTATTTATTATCGCTACATTGTTTTATCGTATCTTATAAATATTTTTCTTCGAATTATAAATACTATTTAAAAGAAATTCTGGTACAAAAACACTCAAAAGAATTTCTCTTACTGCAGTAAGTCTTACTTTACAACCTTTTATCAAAGTCGGAATTATTACTAAAGATTTACTTCTCTTAGGTTACACCTCAGAATGACATGATAGAGGGAAGCATAATATCTCATACCCGGAACCTCCCCGGGTTCATAAGCAGGTTCCAATTCTTCCAGAAAAATGTCATAATATAAGTGATGTTTTTGTGTGTATTAAATAAGTATACCAAGATCTTTAGTATACAAAATTTAAAGAAAAAGGTTCGAGACAAAAATGATAGGCCATAGGCCTATATACGAATATGTGTAGTTAGTATACCAAGTTCTATACAATCGGTGAAAATGGCAGAAAACTGACAAAAAAAAAAAAATAACGCTTAATAAAACTGATTTTTCTTTAAATTCTATTTTTTGGCAATGTATCTAGTTCATATATTGGTGACAAAATGGTTACATTGGAATGGCACTTTAGAAGAGGAAAGGGGAACGTCAACCCTTCACCAGAAACCCCATCAAATGAATTTGTCCAGAAAAATGTTTCAAATAAAAGTTGTGGCTCACTTTATAAACATTAATATTCCATATTTAATAAAAATCATTGAGCCATTTTCGAAAAACAATCTCAAAAAGCTGAAAAATCCATTCACAAACAATTGTACTTCCGGTTGGCCGATTTTGACCAAAACCTTATTGTCGAGTTCCCACAGTAGCACTTAAGTTTGAACTTGACACACACACTCACACACACACATAATATATTCCCACTTGTTGTATGTTTCTGTTCGGAACTTATTTTTCTAAAAATCGTTGCGAATATTTTTGGTAGCTTATCTGTATGTTTTCAACAGCTGACATTTCCTTTGTTAATCTATCAGTATCAGCTATCTCCTTTCCGATCTATGCCAACGTGCGCCTTGATCCCCCCACTCTGTTTGCACTTCCCAGTCTATCGTTGTTAATAAATGTCTTATCTATCTGGTCAGTTGACGACCGCCTATTACTAATGCGCTATAGAAGAAAATTAACAACGAGAAGACACGACTGGCCATGAAAAAGGATATTATGTCTTATACCTAAAGTTTTTCCATAAGTGTTAGAAACATATACTATGCTGGTGTATCAGTTGGGAGACATGCTTAACTCTACAGCTTCCTTCAGTTTTCCTGCAATCATGTTTCAAATCAAAGTGATAAAGATAGTGACGTATGAAGATAATATGAGAAGTTTAAAGAAAATCGTCTCAGCAAAGTAGCATTTCTTGCCATTTTTTTTTTAGAGATAATTTGTTGAAATACACACGCACACAAACAAAAGAACCCCCCCCCACAAAACATATACAGAGTGACCATTCGCTAAACACTCTTTCTTACTCTAACAATTACCTCCTCTTACAGTATTAAGGGAAAGCAAAAAAAAAACCTAGAGTGAATCTCTCACACATCTCTCTTTTACTGCAGTTTACAAAATTGTAATTGACAAATTTTATAGTTAATATATAAAAAAAATCTGGTGTGAAACACTCACACAACTTTCTCTTACTCCTGTTCTCAAAATTATAATTGACAAATGTTATAGTTTGTGTCCCCAATTTAACGAAATTCGTTGAAAACTGAAAAAACTGTTCAGTAAAAGCGCACTTCCGGTTTACTAAATTTCTTAAAACTCGGAATTTTGGTCACCTATTTATTTCTAATTAATTTTGTTTGGCTGGTAGAATCGTATAATCAACTGTGATAACACTTTAGAGAAAAACGTAACCCCACCCCTCCCCTAAAAGTGCCCTTAAATGAATTTCCCCAGAGAAATGTTTTAAATAAAAGTTGTAGATCTTTGCATGCTTAGTTTATATACGACGTTTCAAGAAAATCGTCGGAGCCATTTTTGAGAAAATTGCGAAAAAGAGAATAAATCATTTAGTAAAGTGGTAAAGTAAACGCACTTCCGGTTATTCGATTTTTCAGAACTCAGAATTTCAAAAAGATATTTAATTCTAATTAATATTATTTAGGTTATATTGGTTTAATAAACTGAATAGCACTTAGATGAAAAACCTAACCCCACCCCTCCCCCATAACTGCCCTTAAATGAATTTTTCCAGGAAATGTTTCAAATAAAGTTGTAGCTCTTTGTATGTGTAGTTGATGTTACAAGTTTAAAGAAAATCGTTGGAGCCATTTTTGAGAAAATCGCAAAAAAGTAAAAAAAACAACAAGTAAAGTGGTACTTCCGGTTGAGGAATTTTCACAGATGACCCACTGTCAGATCCCATGGTGATACCTAAACGGAATATCATATTTCAACTTTCTACGGTTTTTCGTTTTTGAGTTATGCTATTCACATACACACACACACACACACACACGCACAGACCATTTGCTAAAAACCACTTTTTTGGACTCAGGGGACCTCAAAACGGATATTTCCGGTGAAAACTCGATATCGAAAATTTGACACGATTACAATACTTCCTCTTACTTAGGAGTGAGAGAAAGTAATTAATGAAATTCGTCTGTATTTTTATGGAAAGAAATAGCGAAAACTCACTGGATAGTGAGTTGTAGAGGCTCCTAGGAAGAGAAAATCTAAGGGCAGGATGCTGGATTCGAACCAGGATGCTAGTCTAGCGCGCTACCACTAAGCTAATCCCTCCCTTCTCGCTTGGCTTACGCCAATTAACTAGGGACGGAGACCCTAGCTGTGTACTGTGTTTGTCCTTGTCCGTAAAGTGTAGAGTGGACGTAGTTTAGTGTATTGTGTACTGTTCTGACGAAGTGAATGGAGTACTGAGCTGTGCTAACCCGTGGGGTCGCTACTCCCCAAGTAACTGCATGCAACAGATACCCCTTGCGGGCAAAATTTAAGCCTAACTCACACATTATCCAGAAAATACTTCCATAAAATCAATATTTCTCAAAAAATACTAGAAACAAAAGTGATAGCTTTATGTAATGTGCAGTTTAACACCATGTTTAAATAGTAGAAACAGTTTTCGAGAAAATTCCATAAATGGGACACTTCCGGTTAACCGATTTAATTTAGACTTAAAATTCTAGCGCTGTATTTAACTCAACGTAATGTCATACACGGCCAGAAAAGTGATAGACATTTATGTGTGATGGACACAAACACACACACACACACACACACACACACATTTCGCTAAAAACAGTTTTTTTTGTACTCAGAGAACCTCAAAACATGTATTACCTTTGAAAAATCAATTTAAAAAAATTGACTTATACAATACTTCTTGCCACCACAAACAGAAAGTAATTTGGGATTAAATGTAAAAAGAGTGACTCCATTACAATGGATAGTAAATCACGTAATTTCTCCAACATTTAACATATACAAAAATATTATCACAGTCTGTACAAAAATGATAATAACAGACATCACTGATGAGTTACATAATAACCTAAATCAATATGTATTAGAAAAATGGATGTCTGATAGCTTAGAATTACTGGAGTTAAGAGCGCTCAAGATTCCTTTATCTCCAGGAAGAAACCGAGAATATAGAAGCGAAAGAAGCTGCAGAGCCATTATTTGAAGATATTAAAAGATGAAACGTTTGAAAAGATAGGGCTGTTTCTTTTCCACCAATGACAGTAGCAAGCATTTAGAAGCCAACAGTAATCATTAATCTCAATATGTTGGTTTTTTCAAACCCTCAATAATAAAGATTGATTGATGTTATTACAAAATTATAAATAAATAAAATAAAAATTAAAAAACTAATATTAGGAAGTTCCTGTTTATCAATCAGCTGTAAGAGTCTGTAATGAACACTTCCTCTAAGTACGTATTTATAAAGTAATTAATGGCTGAATCAACTTCCTTGATTACATTGCGACGATTTAAAGGTTTCCTTATTATTTTGAGTGTTCATCGGAAATACATGTTTTGAAGTTCCCTGAATATGAAAACATATTGTTAGTCTGTAGGTCTGTGTATGTGTACGTGTGAACAAAATATCTCAAAAACGCAAATCTCAGAAAGCTCAAATTTCATATTCTGTTCAGGTAACTACCACCACTGCATCTGACATAATAGTGCCATCAACCGAAAGTGCCAATTTAACAGAAAATAACGCACTTTCTGTTTATTTGGCAATCCATTTATTTCTAATTATTTTTGTTTGGATGCTAGAATTGTATAATCAACTGTAATAGCAATTTAGAGGCAAAACATAGACATCCTCCGCCAAAAGCCCTCATAAATGACTTTACCAGAAGAAATGTTTTAAATAAAAGTTGTATGTGTGTAGTCCACATAAATAGTTTAATGAAAATCGTTGAAGCCAGTTCAGAGAAAATAGCAAAAAACTGAAAATACTTTTCAGTAAAAAAATGCACTTCAGTTCTTCCATTTTTCTTCAAACTAGGAATTTCAACAACATATTTAATTCGAATTAATATTATTTAGATGATAGAATTGTGTAGTAAACTGAAATAGCACTTTAGAGGAAACCTAACCCCACCTCTCCATCCCCCACCCAAAGTGTCCTTAAATTAATTTTTCCGGAGTAATGTTTCGAATATAAGTTGTAGCTCATTGTATATGCAGCTGATATAACAAGTTTAAAGAAAATCGTTGGAGCCATTTTCGAGAAAATTGCAATAAAGTGAGAAAAAAAAACATTCAATAAAGTGTTACCTTTGGCTTGAGGAACATTGACAGATAACTTATTGTCTGAACCCATGGTGATGGCTAAACGGAATATTAAGTTTCAAATTTCAGTGATTTTTAAGTTTTTGAGCTATACTGTTCACATACAGAAATTTTCAAAAAGAGTATTTCCGGTGAAAATTCGATATCGAAAGTTTGACACGATTACAATACTTCTTATTTGGGGTAAAAGAAGAGAGAAGTAAAATGTGTTAAACCAATATTCACTCACATTGTGTGTGTGTGTGTGTGTGGTTTTTGTCTGTCTAATCAAGTGTACTCCATAATTAAAAAAAAAAAGAATTGCTGCAAATCCAGACTTTGATTTTTTTTGTGTTAGATATAACCAAGGGATTGGAAGGTTCCAATCGAAATGACTGGACCAGTAACACGTTTCTGAATGGTTTCCAAATAGTATTTAACTTAGCTCATCCATGTATAAACACTTAGCTCTCCATGTATAAAATTTTATTTGAAACATTTAGTAGAAAATTGATAGTAAGAGTTTCAGGAAGAAGTAAGAGGTGACGTATGCATTCCTTCTAAAGTCGCATTTTGATTAGTTAAAGTCCCATCGAGTATTACATTAAACTAACTAGAGTGTTATACGAATTGTAAGTTGCAGAAATATTTCTAATTGCAAATAGAGAAATGCATTAAAAAGGACATACAGCAGTGTTTCACTTCATATTTTTAAATTCAATGTTAATATGGCTGTCTTGTGACAATATAATCACTTCAATTAGTAACTGCATTGGATTCTAATCATCCCATTATATTTATGTTAAGGTAAGTGAGTAAAATTTCAAGATTAAAGAAAATATGACAATTTATATCTGTATTAACTGCTGGAAGTGATAGTCGTGTTTCAAACCACATTATTATTTTTACTTGCTCATACAGCTGTAAGAGGAAGTATTCCAATCGTGTCAAATTTTCTAAATTGAGTTTTTACTCATTGAGTGTTTTCGAATTGAGTCATATTTTTAGGTCCCTTGAACCTTAAAAAATTGGCTATGAGTGTGTGGCCTGTATAACTCATAAATACGGGAAATCGCAGAAAGCTGACGCGTCAACATCTATGGACATTGGCGCCCGGAGCCTTCTCAATGCACTGTCGGCCTCCGGACAGTGAGATGTAGAGGCTTCTAGGAAGAAAAAATCTAAGGGTAACACAGCTGGACTCGAACCCTCTATATTATTATTATTTGTCTGTGGGGACGGAAACCCTACGCGATCCAAAGCCTCACTGGGCCCATATAGCTACCC
>JAAEAF010011562.1:0-17775 GCA_011037195.1 Triatoma infestans | reverse complement strand
CTTTCGCCCTATCTATCTCGACTACCAATTCATCTAACCTAACTCTTCAGCTATATCTAAAAAAACAGATGTTCTGCATTCTCCTTTTCAACTATTATACCTATTAATAGCATCAACCTCTTTTATATATATAGGTTAACTACGTTTCTCTTGTTTATCAATGAAGGTAAATCAATCTTTAAACACAACTACAACTATAAATATTTGTTAAAAAAGTTTACAAGTTACAATGAACTTAATGAGGCGGTTTATTAATAAAACTCCGCTTTAGAAATAGTTATCTGGTGTGAAACACTCACACGAACTTCTTCTTATTCTTTTTTATTACAAACGAATATTGAGATGTTGGTGGATAAATAATCCCTAACTATCTTAGCAGAGAAAGTAATGATTATATTATGGCCCAGCAGAGGCGCTCTAAACACACTGAAACCAACCACATCTAAAATTTGAAATTACACGAATTCCGTACAACTATAGAAAATAATTTTTTACATTTTTATCTGAGAAGTTAGCATACCGAGGTTTAAAGGAAATCGTTAAAGTAGTTTTTGTGAAAATTCCAAAAAAGAAAACAAATAAAGGCGCAATTCCAGTAAACCGATTTTCTTCAAATTGAATTCTACCAATACTTTCAAAAACAATATATAAACCATATATTTTATACTATAGTGATACTTAGACGAAAGCATAACGTTACTGGAACCCCTCCAAAAAAATCAATTTTTGGGGGAAAATATTTCAAATAAAAGTGATAGGTATTCAATGTCTGTGGATAGTATAAGAAGTTTAAAGAAAATCGTTAGAGTCGTTCTCGAGAAAATTTTGAAAAACTAAAGAAAAAACATTCAGTAAAGTCACACTTACTGCGGATGGATTTTGTCCGAAATATTTCTTAAACAATAATATGAGGCTAGTGTCTAAAGACAATATTATTTTTAGGTGGAGGAGATGATGGCCAGTTATGGCCTGACGGAAGAGCAAGCAGAGTATCGTGTTGTTTGGAAGAGGGCAATTGCGCTCAATGGCCGAAGGGAACCACGATTTGTGGAAAACCCCGGGAAAAAAAATAAATTTTTTCGTCCTCAGGGGTACTCAAACTGTGCTTTATTTCCGGTGAAAACTCAAAAAATTTGACACGATCGCCATACTTTCTCATAATAAGAGAAACAGAAAGTTCAAATCTAGTATGAAACACACGACTTTCTCTTACTGGAATTTACATTAGTTTTGATTCATTATTTATTTATTACCTAATAACAAATTTCACATATAACTGGGAAATATAATGTAAGCATCCATCGCAATAATGGGACTTTAGAGAAAAGTCTAACATCACCTCTCCCCCCCCCCAACACCTCTTAAATGTTTCAATTGTAGTTGTTATACGAAGTTTAAAGAAAATCCGTTAGAGTCTTATTCGAGAAAATCGCAAGGAATTAAAATACACACGCACAGACTAATTTCTAAAAACCCTGTGTTTCAGGGGCCATCAAAGCAAGTATTTCCGGTGAAAACTCAAAATCTAAAATTGGACATGTTTCCAACAGTTTCTCTTGCTAGGCAATAAAAGAAAGTAAAAAAAAAAAAAATCAAGTAACCTTAAATAAGAGTTTACAAACACAGTTTGAAGCTCATCAGTCCACACTATATCAGAAGTCAGTAATCATTGGTCAACGTCTTTTACAATCCCTACTCTTCTTCTACAGTGGTCCCTTACTAATTAAAACGTATATTTGCTACTTTTAAAAACGTATTATTCGATATAATTTTTTTCCTCATTCGTAAATTTCCCTCTGACTTAATAATCTCAAAACCGAACATCATTTGCCACTTTTACACCTTCATTTGGGTGAATTTTTGTTATTATTACTAATGATTGCATATATATATATATATATATATATATATATGTATGTGTGTGTGTGTGTGTGTGTGTGTGTGTGTATAAATACACACCCAGGAGGGGATTTTATTCATTTTCCTCATTGGTATTTGTAACACTGTATTTTAACACCTTCCATGAATACGAAATACTTTGGGAAAGGAAATAGAAATTACATAGGAAATGTATTCTAATGTAAATCTTCCTGTAGGGAAGGAAGCTTCTCTAATGGTATTACTCTAAGAATCTAAAGAGCATAGCGTTAAATAAAAAATAAATAAAAAGTAGAATCAACACAAAACACAGTTTCTTATAATCTTTTCAGCGAGAATTTTTTATCTTACTTAATCCATTCTCAGGGGGTTATTATTATACAGCAGTGAAAGAGAAAGCAAGATTGAGAAAATAAATAGAATTTTTATTATTTTTTAAAAACGAAACCATACAACAAACACCACCAGCCAGGTTTGCATAATTCATTTTAATGCGGAGAATTTATTTAAAGATACCATAGTCTACTAAAAAAAAAAAAAACTGCATGCAGTAACTTCTCCCTCTCTCGCTACTTTAAAAACTTTTCAAATATAAATAAATTTACTTATAATAATATGTATTTATATTTCAATAAAGAAACATTATAATTATTTAAGTTCACAAGGTGCGATCACAAAAAGCTTTTATAGTATTCAAATCCCAAAAGGAAGTTAAGTACCTATATATTTGTTGAAATTTTCCACCAGTTTCTCCAACAAACAACAAGAGAAAATTCCAGGAAAACATGATTATATTGATAAAGCTTTAATTGTTAGAGAACATCTTATAATCTGCTGGACTGAACAAACAATATGGAATATGGTTTGAAAGTCTTACTTAACTAAGAACAATATTTTGACAAAGATTTGGTGTGAAAAATTCTCAGACTGGGTCCAGTCTGCTTTATAATGCATATAGCATGTAAAAAGCCATTTCAGAAATCAAGACTTCTGAGTCTTGTGAAACATCTGAGAGATTGGGTAAGATGTCCAAAAAAAAAAAGAATATGAGGGAAGGAAAGATTTTTCCGGAAACCGGAGCCCAAGGAGATAGAAATGATCTATGGAGATCGACATGGAAGAATTTCATCAGGGAATTTATCCCTCATAGCATGCTTATTTTTGTTGCTTCTTCCTGGTTTCGGTTTCTCATCCTTAGTCAGATTAAGGCTATTACTAAACCAGCGTGCTGCGTGAAAGACATGTATAGTTCAAGTCAACTCTCTACACAAATTAGATAGCCTAACAGCTCTGACGATGGATGAGAATTCGAAACTGATTCGGAACCACAAAATAAACATATTCAGACAGATAAAATATTCAGCATTGCGGACCCATTCACATATTACATATAATGGCCAAGCAGCATAATATCAGTGAAACAAATAGAAAAACAACTTGATTAAGAACTTCAAAAATGTGGTATATTAATATAGAGACTTTTAACAATAGAAAAATCTACAGCAAAAATTGCCCTCTGGTATGCTCTGAAAATCTGAACAACTAACTACATCAAGCTATCTCGTCTGAATGAACTAGGTAACATGAACGTTCACTGCCAATGTGAAACAATGTTGTGTTACAAGGATGGTTTTCATAAAATTTCACATTCCTTTTTGAAAACTGTTTTCAGAATAAAATAAAATAAAAAATCTTGGTCAAGCATAATATAAGAACGTTACATGGAATGGAGAGAAAAATATCCCAAATGCTTCTTCCAAAGTTCGAAGATAGAATGCCACAAAAACAGGCGGGGTAAATTGGATTAAATTTAGCTATGCAGTAAAGTACATAGAACAGACAAAAAGAATAATTAAACGTGACTTGAAGGACATGCAGTACATTTTCAGTACATGAAAGTTCTTGCCCAAATAAACAATTATTACGAATGTAACATAAGGGAGGCAATAGAAAAACGGAGAAATTGGAAAACTGCATAAATAGAAATGATAATGGAGATGAAGGTCCTCTGAGCAGAACATGGCTGTCCATGGCTTGGAGAAAACAGAGATAAAGAAAAAGAAAGAGAGAATAACAGTTTTCCAGTAGGAAACATGGCTGTAATTTTGGCAACAAGGCAGTAGGAGGAACTTACAGCTTATCATTCAACGGCCAATCATGTGCGAACCGGGAAGTGGCGGAATATGGGCAGCAAGTTAGGCATTGCTCTTTTTTCTATTGCTTTTGTGTTACCATAAACCTACACTGTTTCTTGCCAATGTTAGTGTAGTATACAAAAGCCAGCAACTACCTTAATAATCCTATTGCAATATGGGTGTTCTATGCGCAATACGCCGTTCTTTAATCAAATCACTGACACGGTATAATCCAATGTTCTTAGTGTTTTACATCTGGCAATGTGCTCAGAGTATTACATAAAAATAAAAACATACGACTGTGCACCGAATAAACTTAATGTTTTGTTACGCAGTGATAGGTTTACGGGAAAAACTTCAGTACGATATATTAAAAACATATTTCATTTAGAAACCAAGTTTTTATTTAAAAAAAAAACAAAAAAAGGGAAATAATTATTTTTGTAAATACAAAATACTTGACAGGAAGAAGCAATTATATGAAGAATTATAGAAATGGAAACATTATAATAGTGGGGGGAGGGGAGAAACTGGAGATCAAGGACTGGTTCCACGAAGGAAATTAAAAACAAATAGACAAAAAGTAAATTGACGCATTCTTTCTATTCACGCAAACTTGAACAGAGCTAATATTAAAACTGCGCCCATTTTAGAATACTTATATATATGTACATGTTTTCTACAATTAAAACACTGGTTTAAAATAATTTTCAATGCAAAAATATGTTTATGATGTTGAAGTAGCTGTTACCGTTAGCGGTGATTAAAGGCGATATTCCGAATAAGTTAAAGGTTTTGCGTGAATTTAAATTTCTAATCTTAGACATAAATTCATTTAAATAAAAATATTTGCAAATATTTACTACTCATTTTAAATAGTATTATTCCGTTGTATTATTGAAAAGTCTGCCAGCATTAGTATAGGAATTGGACTCCATCTATAGTAACTTAAATGACTAAGCTGTTCTGATCAACATAGTATATAATAAATCAGAACAGACCATTTCCTTAAAGCAAATCTAGTGTGAATTACTCGCATGACTTACTACTTACTCCTGTTATTAAAATTATGCATAAAGTGATAAATTCTCTTTAATTTTAAAATTTCGCTCATTTGTCCCTCACGAGGTGGTGGTAGAGGGAATAAATGCGAGCCTACCAATCGAAGCAAATAAAACAGTGATAAACTGTAGAATGCGCCAATAATATTCAACAAATACATTTCAATTATAATGTCTCAAAGTCCTCAGAACCACCCAAAAAAACAATTATTTCATAAAAATTATACGAATAAAAGTGATATATATATGTATTCATGTGTGTAGAGTTATTATACAAAGTTTAATAAAATTTCATTGGAGCCGTTTTCTACAGAAAATCGCGAAAAACTCAAAATAACTATTGGATGGATTGTCCCCCAAAATCTTTGTGTCTTATATTCTACCCGAAACCTTGGTGGTAGTATCTAAGCACCTAAGCGGAATATTAAAAGTTTGACCTTCTTGCAATTTTAAATTTTTGAGATATTGTTAATAGAAAAACACAGACACATACCTAATTATATATATATATATATATATATATATAAAATAACGAAATTTTCAATAAACAAGCCACAATTCTTTCATTAGAAGACACACGCCTTCGCCTTAGGCGAAACCTAAGTTTCTACAATCAATAAGACCTATATCACAATAAAACGAGTAAATTATAAAAAATAATAAAAGGCCAACAATAAACTCTAAATCTCTATTCAAATCTACAAAATATTAGTGGGAATTAAATATATTATATAATAGGTTTTTAAAAGGAGGGAAATAAGTGAGAAAAGGTTTTTGAGAAATAAGGTAGAGTAAATGCTGAACACTATACCATCAAAGAGTAACACAAACTGCCAGGGGACTTTATACGTTTATAGAAATTACGTAGCGAGAGATTTAGGATAAGTGAAGAGAAAGGCAAATTGTTGGTTGCTGACGCGATGTAACTGTTGTATAAACTCTGGTATTTTATCCGTCTAGCATGCATATTTATTTCCTTCCTGACCGGTTTCGACTTTCATCCATCGTCAGAGCAAATTCACCAAGTTCGTACAGAGAGTTCACTTCAACGTAATGTTTCTGTTGTTACTCACACTTGTTGGTTGTAACAACGGAAACATTACGCTGAAGTGAACTCTCTACACGAAATTGGTGAATTTGCTCTGACGATGGATGAAAGTGCGAAACCGGTCAGGAAGGAAATAAATATGCATGCTACGACGGATAAAATACCAGATATTATCCAGCATTGCGGACCTATCCACATATTCAACAATGTTGTATAAACTGTTCTAAACACTGTCCCTTGTAGGGCTAGCTCAGTCTGCCCTAAGTAACGAGTGTGATTCTCAATTTTGTGTGTCTCTCTCTCTCTGCTTTAGATCCCTCTCTTCGGATCCTATTACATCATATATTACCAAAATTCTTAGTTTGAAGAAAATAGGTTAATCGGAAGTGTTACTTTAATGACAGTTTTTCAGAGAGAGAAAAAAGTAGTTTTATAAAAAATGAATGCTTGAAGAGAATTTAGCCAATTACAACTATATAAATTGAAGTAAGAGAAAGTCGTGTAAGTGTTTCACACCAGATTGCTTTTTTTCATATATTCAAAAGACTTCAGAGAATACGATCTCTTCCATTTAATCAGTAGGAAGTTTAAACTTAATTTATACATTAAATATAAGTTAAGTATAGATTTGACAAGATTGCAAATAAAGGAAAAGATTAGTTTAAAGAAATAAATTAATAATAATAAAGAAAGGTGTTTTAGAAAGGAAGTTACTACTGGGAGAAAGTTAATAATAATAGTAATAGAAGGATGAAAGGTGGTGACAGATAAAGAAGAAGACGAAGAAGTTGTAGACGGGTGTGTATTATCACACTGGAAGTCAGAGATTATAAAACTTAGTAAAGACAGAGAACTAAATAGAAAAGAGAGTGGAGATTTTCATTTTAGATTTTTATAGAAAAGTTATTTAATATAGTGGAATAATAATAATAATAATAATAAAAAGTTTTTGGGTGGGGGGGTGGCCTTAAAAGGGAGCATCAGTTGGACTGGCAGTCCCAGAAAATGGAAGGGTTGTCCCGTCCCCTACTAATGTTCACTCAGTCATGTCATTTATAGAGTTGGGTCATTTTCTTTCATTCTTGCCACCCCGTCACCCCTAAAACAACACACACACATAGAAACATCTCTCAACAATTTGAACATGTTCTCTGTTGACACTTTTTTTAACACAAGTCAAAATATCCTCATTACCCCCTTCTTCAAACACACACACGTACACACAAATTTCCTTAAATCAATTGTAATTTAGATGAGAAAGTAATATTTCAAATTAGTACTTACATAATTTCCTTCATAATAATTGTTAATATTTACTAAATAGATCTCATTAGCCTAATTTTATTTAGAAAAAAAGAAAAGTTAGTTACTTAAACCAGGAAAAAACCCTAAAGTTATAAACATTTTAATTGTTATGTCTACCAATTAGTATATATACAACTCTTTCTTTTATATTTTTTTTTTTTTGTTAAAAGCTTATGGTAATTATTCTTCATTTGAATTTAAATGGTGTCATTAACTTAAATGTGTTAATACACGTAAAAAACTGTTAACTATTATTATTATTATTACTTTTTTTTAAAGCAAGATTGTCTGCTGACAATTCGTTGTGTTAAATGTCAAAAAAATAATATTTAAACATCAAGTTGTTACTTATGACATCACTGGCTAACGTCATATATAGAGGGGATAAGAGATATAATGTTCTCACTTTTAAACCTAGTTGGTTTAGAGGGCGCTCTTTGGGGGTCCCAAAATCTCTAATGACACCAATAAAAAGTGATACCATTTTATCAGTGCAGTGAGCATTCAAAAAATTTAAAGAAAATCGTTAAAAGCCATTTTTGGAGAAAATTAAAAAAAAATCCAAAAATCTAATCCATAAAGTCGCAATTTTAGTTAACCGATATTCTTAAAAATCTATCAATGCTTCTAATCTATAATAATATTATATAGGTTGTAAAAGCATTTTACTCAAATGGTTACTTTATAAGAAAACATAAAGCTACTATTATTCCCTCAGAACACCCCAACAAAATCCAATTTTCCCGGGAAAATGTTTCAAATAGAAGTGCTAGGGATTTATGTGCGTAGATGATGTGATGGATGCCAGAATTATAGAAATTATATCTATTTTATTTGAGAGAAAAATGCACATTCGCTGGCAAAAAAGGGTACACACAGGTAGAAGACTACAGATACAGAAACAGTTCAACAGACCTGGTTAGCTTTGTCTTTTGGAGTTCATGAACCTGGTTAGCATTGTCTACCTCTTCTCACAAGTGAGGATTTGAACTATAAAGAGAAGGCATTCTTTTAAGAACAGTCTGCATTCTGCTCAAAGAAGAACAGGCTGAACCAGACATTCTACAGTAAACATTAGTGCCAGTTTATGTTAAATCAACCTAGCTCTAGCTTCAGTATACTTATAAGCCTATTATTGTGATATTGTATTGTATTTAAATTCACTTAGAGAATATATTATATTATATAATATTAATTAAATTTGTCTAGTTTTACAGAGTTTTACTATAATCACTCAAAAATGATTTTTTTTCTTTTATATATGTAAGTAAATACTATATTTTATATCTTTAATGAAACTCTTAACTTTCTTAATAACTTTTCTATATTAAAATTTCATATTTATTTTATATTTATTTTACTTTTCAAACCATTTTCAGTTTATAAGATAGTTTCTGTTTAGTAAGATTATAATTTTCCAAATGTGATTTATGTTAAAATGTATTATAAAATGTTTACTATATATGACAATTATAATTTTATTAGTGTATAGAGTTTATATGTATGTAAGTAGCTTATTAGTTTATAAATAGTTTATTGATAGCTTAGATTTTTATAATATTTTTTAAGTGATAAGCTTCAGCCTGTATATATATAATTAAATAAATAAATAAATAAATATCTATTTTAAAATAGTGTGATCTCTTGATTATTTCTAATATATATCTCTTAAAATTTACATACAACACACAAGCCCTTTACTAAACCGCTCACACCACGAGCTACTACCACTACACTACAACATATCACACCAAAAACATTTCAATGATATACAAAGTTTACTATCTACATACATCGTTGGATGTCATATTCTTAGAAAATCATGAATAATTTAAAAATCTATTCAGTATAATCGTACTTCCGGTTGATGTATTTTACGAGGAAATCCTTCCTCTATAGCTGTACCTACAGCTGTGGTAATGCCAAAATGTAATACCAAGTTTGAACATCCTGCGATTTTTCCTTTTTGAGATACTCTGTTAACATATACACAAACACACACACACATATACAGACCATTCCCTAAAAAGATTTTCTACGAACACAGGAAACCTCAAAACCTGTATTTCCGGTTGAAAACTCTATTTCTAAAATTTGACACGATCGTAATAATTCCTCTTTGTCAGAATTAAGAGAAAGTAAAAATTTATCAAGTTCAAAAGAAAAAAAACTAGGAAACAATTTTCGTGAAATATTGTTTAAATTTATTTCATTTTCCTCCAGATATAAATTATTCTTAGAAACGCACGATATTTTCCTCGTCACTTTTATGGAAACCTGAGAACAAAAGGGCTCCCTTAGAACCCACCAGAATCAACTTTCCCACGGAAAATGTTTCAAATAAAAGTGTTATAATTATATTTGTGCAAGGAGTATAAAAAAAAAAATGCATGAAAATCGATGGAGATCTTGACGAGAATAATGGTGAAAAACAGAAAAAAAAGAAAAAGATGAGAACCATTTACATATTTATAATTGATTAATTCCACTTAAATAGGTATTCTTACTTAAATAGGTGATTCTAGACTTTATAAAGTGACTATCTTGAAGAACCTTCTCTACCCCATTTAGACCCCAAGAACCATCAAGACCCCATTTAAATGAAATTTCTTAGAAAAAGTTTCAGTCAAAAATGATGAGTCTCTATAAATATAGTTAGTATTACCAATTTTAATGAAACCCTTCGGTGTTTTTATAGAGAAAATTGCAGCTAACAAAAACAAAAAAAAAAAAAATAAGTTTCAAACAAACAACAAGAGTATCTGAAAACCTGCATTTCCGGTGAAAACTCGATATTGAAAATCTGACACGATCGCAATACTTCCTCTTACTTTAGGAGGAAATACGAGGGTGGTTTGAAAAGTTCTCGGAATCACCGCTAGATGTCAGTGCTAGAGCAACGAGGTTCCCGCGCAATAATCACACATCCTTTGTGAGTGAACACGTGGCGCGTCAGTGCTTTTGCTGCAGGGAGTGGTAGTGACGACTCTTTGTTGTTGTTCCCGCGTAGTGATTTGTGACAATGGAAAAAATTGAGATTCGAGCAGTGATTAAGTACTTTGTAAAGAAAGGTATGAAAGCAAAGGAAATTCATGCCGACTTTCAGAACACATTGGGGGACTCTGCTCCTTCATATTCAACTGTTGCCAAGTGGACCAGCGAGTTTAAATTTGGTCGGGAGAGCTTAGATGATGATCCGCGTAGTGGACGGCCAAAAAGTGCTACGACCCCAGAATTTATCGCAAAACTGCATAATAAAATGGTCATGGAGGATCGTCGACTGAAAGTGCGAGAGATTGCTGAAGCTATAGGGATGTCATCTGAACGGGTATATCACATTTTAACCGAAGAATTGGGAATGAAAAAAATATCGGCAAGATGGGTGCCGCGGCTCTTGACATTGGACCATAAACGCACCAGATTGGAAATGTCCGAACAAAGTCTGGCCCGGTTTCAGCGCAACCAACAAGATTTTTTGCGCCGGTTTGTGACTACAGATGAAACTTGGGTCCACTACTATACCCCAGAGACAAAACAGCAGTCAAAGCAGTGGAAACATGCTGAGTCACCACCACCAAAGAAAGCAAAGGCAGTACGTTCGGCCGGAAAGGTCATGGCCTCAGTTTTCTGGGATGCAAAAGGCATTCTGCTGATAGATTATCTTCCTACTGGCCAAACAATTACGGGGCAATACTATGCAAACCTCCTAGACCAACGACAGGAAAAGATACGCGAAAAAAGGCCTGGTTTGGCAAGGAAGAAAGTCATCTTTCATCAGGACAACGCCCGCCCGCACACAAGTGTTATTGCCATGGCAAAACTTCATGAACTGAGGTACGAATTGTTGCCACATCCACCTTATTCACCTGATTTGACACCATCAGACTTTCATCTCTTCCCCAAGCTGAAAATTTTCCTCGGTGGACGGAGATTTCCTACAGCGGAAGAACTGACAGCCGAATTGAAGAGATACTTTGCAGGCCAGGAGGAATCTCATTTTCGAGATGGGATAAAGGCATTGGAACATCGCTGGACCAAATGCATTAGTCTACAGGGAGACTATGTTGAAAAATAAAAACAGTTCCACCGAGGTAAGACACTTCTTTCTAGTACATTCCGAGAACTTTTCAAACCACCCTCGTATTAAGTACAAAAAAAAAACATAAAATGTTTTCCATTCCCTTTACTTCGTAGAATTCTTTCATTACTTGCACACAAAAAATGGAGAAAGAATAGCAAATACCCAAGCGCTGTAATTGCAACATAATTAATGACTAATTCATTAAGGAAGCGGCAGAAAAATCTATATTATAATGGTGACGCTGCATTTAATTGAAATATTAAATATATTAAACTTTAAATCATAGATTCAAAAGACATTTTAAATACTGGCATAGTACAATATTTAGAACACATAATATTTTATTTCATATTTTTACAAATAAAAAAAATTTTGTTTTAAATCTCCAGGCCATGTAAAGCCTAGAAGAAAGCGTTTAACTATCAAAGTTTATGGGTCTTTATTGAGCATGAACATATATGTGATATTTATTGCCAATATAAACATTTTTTTATGGTCATACTGATATGGGAGAACTCCAGTTATTTTTAGAACTATCAGCCAATATAATAGTGTTCGGTTAGTGAGGTCAATGATATTAAATATTAGAGACAAAAATTAAAAAAAAAAAAAAACTTTCAGAATAAGCAAAAATTATGTTAGAATTTGGATTTTTTTTTTTTTTTGTTACTGAAATTTGATTTTTGAGCATTTGAGTATGCTGCTTTTTCAAGTATTAGTTTTTAACATTAAGTTTAAAAATCTAATAATGGATAAGTTACTTTGGTGAAGTTTTTACTTGTCTGTCCAGAACAGAATAGATAACGAAAGCAGATTACACTACGAACGGCCAAAATCACGCCTCCCAAAAGGATCTGTTGTAACATTAACCACCTATCTCAGAGCCTCACGCAAGTTTGGGGCTTATAAGGAGCTCCCAAAGCTTTTTTAAAGGGCGTTCTGACACAGCTCGCCGCTATGTGGTCGATTCAACACCGAAATGGAGAAATCTCGTAGTTTTCTTTTTTTTTTGCCACACCCAATGGACACAAATATTAAACTTCCTGTGCCGGTCTAAAGGCCCACTAAAACCGTTAATGCACAACATGACCCTTGCCGAACAGGTCTGCCAGAAGCGTCTGTCCATTTGTCTATACTACAATCATTTAACAATATATCCTGTAGGACGGTCATAACGAACTTGCGAACAAAGGAAATATTTCGCTTCTGCAAGAAAAATCAATATAATAATAATAAGAAGAAGAAGATGAAGCACAAAATATTAGAAGAAGCTCGGAAAACCATTCTTTTGGATATTGCGCAAACTGTGAAAAATTTTTGAAGAAACAAGAGGAGCGGCTCTTAGTTCTCGGCAAAAGATGGAAATATTTCTTCGTTTTTTTGAGTGATCCAGGATTTCAAACAGGTGTCGCAGAAGATTTTTAAGTTTTAAAAATTGGTTTGTGGTTGGAATTTAAAAGTTCTAAGAATTCTTACTCCCGGTCCTGCAGCTCGATTTTCTTGTTACCAGTAATATTTTGGTCACTTTTTTCTTCACATCTGTCTTCATATTATTTAATTTTTTTTTTTTAAGCTGATCTACAGTCACCGAAGATTTTTTCCGTATTTTTCCCGAGATTCATCTCTAATTTCCTTCCAGGCTTTATCTTTTGCCTGTATTACTCCTGGCCTTATTACCCATGGACTTATTCAGCGCTATTGCGCGGTCTTTTGATGATGTTATTAACTTCCTACCAGAAGGATTCTTTGGCTCCCATATTTGCAATGCACTTCTTCTTCACTCGATGACATAATTATATTATAATGTTAATAACACTTTGTGACCATTCACATAATATGTTATCCAGCTTGGCGGAGCATGCGTTAACCATAAAAAAATAAATAAAAAATAGTGTCAAATATAATACTGCACAAATAAACTTAATTTTTTTAAATCCAGTTATATTCGTTTTTCCAAGTAATTCTTTGGCCTGCCATTACACCTTTAGTCTATATGCCGAATTCGCGAGGCGGGTCCGATATCTATACTATCTTAGTCTGCTCACTTAAACTATATCCACGACCGGATTAACTTCAAGGTTGGTCCCAATAGTCTTATTTCTGATTATATCCCTTCTCGTTTCTCCCACTATCCTTCTTAGATTCATGGATCTACTTTTTATACTTCTGTGTTAAGGATCCCCCACACCGACGCGAAACATTCGCTGCCGCGGCGGACACGGAACCGCAGCGGAACAATAGTCATGGCGGTCTATGCATGTATTCACACTGGGTAAGGCGGATTCCGCAACTATGGCGGCAGTACAGCGTCGTTCCGCTCCAACGCTGCATGCAGAGTTTTTCCGCTGCCGCTATTGTTTCGCCGCTTGGAATTGTTAAAAAAATGGTGTTTGCCATTTACGAAGTTCTAATTACGTGTTCTATTACGAAGTTCATTAATTTCATGAATCTATTTCCTTTTCTTTTTACTTCTGAAATAAAAAAATTGGTGTTATTATTATTATTATAAAAATGTCTATATATCCACTTACCAGTTTTTTACATTTTCAGCAAGTGCCAATAATAACAGAGCTTCTTCTTCATCAGAATCAGACAAAGACATGGTAATACGTTAACGATAAATATTATTAAAAAATAAATTTTGGTAGAATGTCCAAACACTCACTAAGGAAATCTAGTATGGAAAGATCTAATATTCGTAATATTCGGTACCGCGTCGGCGTGGGCAAACTTGTTTCGCTCCCGCGACGCCAGGAAATTTTCTGCCGCGGAAAGTACGCATCCGCCGCGACAGCGAATGTTTCGCGTTGGTGTGGGGGATCCTTTAAGGTCCTGGATTCCGAGGAATATGTAAGAATAGTTGGAATGTATGTTGACCACCTATACACGGCCATTTTCGTCTTTTTTTGTCATCTCTCTCTCTCTCGCACATAGGTTTAAAAATCCTTTCGTAATGGCGTTAAATAACCTACCCACTGCACCTACTTTAAAAAAGAAAACATGCAAACAAATTGTAAAATTCTCAACAACTTTATGGCCAAATTATGTAGACTAGTTCGATTTGTTTTTAAATACTTTGTATAACTTATATAACGGGTGTTAAAAGTTTATTTTATGCAATAATTGACAGCTTGTTATTGAATGCTTTAATATAAACTGGTATCAAAATCTAACGGTAAAATCAATATTATACAATATGCAAAACTGATTTTGCTCAATTAACTTATAATTTGTTTTCAATATTTTGTTATACAAAACAAAAAATCTAAAAAAAAAAAAAAAAAATATATAAAAAACATTCACCAATAACATCAAAGATCAATGGAAGTAAAATATTTCATTTTTTTTTTCGTTTATTTTTTGTTTGTGCTTGTTAGCGCCGGAAATACATGGCATCATACATAAACAGTTCAACTAGAAAATTTATTCAAACATGAAGAACAAAAAAAAAAAGGCACACACACACACACACACACACATACACAAACGGCTACAAACACGCCCTATAAATTTATATAACAATAGCTTTTAAAATTTTAACAGCGAGATAAATATAAATATGGAAATCAAAATTATATTTTGCTGTGAAAATTGTTAAATCTCTTCAAACAATGAATAATTCAATATAAAAAATGTTGCACTATATGCCGGCTTTTATTGGCGCATCTTCAATATAATATTATGACCATTATCGTTCATTTAAGAGACGTTTTCTCTTAGGCGATAATGTAGTATTATATGTAACCAAACTTAGTTAAACTCGGAACATATGTATGTAACCTATGCAAAGTAGGTTTTTTTTTAAATATATTTTTTTTTTATGACAAATCGATTGTCCTAATCGATAGGTTTCAAGTAAATCAAAAGAGACGGTACTAAAAAATATCTGACGACAAAGCCCTCTACCCTAAATTACGGACAGACGAAATCTCTAAACTTCCAAGAAAAACTAATCCTAACTTAAAACCCCGTGGTTATTATCAGCATACTATTTTAATCATACACCGGTCGCGAACACCTAGTATATGCTGTGAAGGAGTAGTAATAAAAGGGAAGTAAAACCACTCAATTATGTACATAAATATAACCGTAAGGGTAGGCATATTATATCCACTGCAAAATAGAAAAGATCTATTGAGACTTCCAAGATGGTGTCGTTGTTTTTACACGATATAAAGTAGCTCTCTATAGTAGACCCAATTTGGTATTTTATCCGTCGAAGTATGCCCATTTCTAATATTCCTGACCGGTTTCGAATTTTCATCCATCATCAGAGTAAAGTTATCAAGTTCGTATAATGAGTTTTTACTTCAATTTAATGTTTTTGTTACACACATATTTCTCTGGAAAAATGTATTTAAGGGGTCCTTTTGGGCTATTTCGGTTCAACAATGTGCTATACAATTCTATCAACTAAATATAATATTATCTAGAATTATATAAGTTGTCAAAATTCCCAGTTTGAAGAAAATCGGTTGACCGGAATTGCTTTATACTTTGCTAAATATAAGCTGGTGGTAAAGAGAAGAACCATTTTTCAGCCAAGTCTGTTTATTATTTTCTTTTTCACAATGTAGTGATTTACAGATTTTTTACATTTCTCCTAACGTTTCGGCACTAAACGTGCCATCCTCAGAGGAGTTCTACAATTTAGAAACACATTTTTATTGTAGGTATTATGAATCTGGTTAGTTAAACCTTTTTTGTACCTAACAACAATAAAATGTATCTGTATTTATATTCAATATATTTATATATATCTTGTATTAATATAATAATTTGTGAACAATGTTTCTAAATTGTACAACTCCTCTGAGAATGGCACGTTTAGTGCCGAAACGTTAGGAGAAATGTAAAAAAATCTGTAAATCACTACATTGTGAAAAAGAAAAAAATAAAAAACAGACTTGGCTGAAAAATGGTTCTTCTCTTTACCACCAGCTTATAAATAGACAACACTTCGGCCTTAAAAAATCAAAAAATTGAAACTTTGCTAAATACCTTTTTCAGTTTTTTTGTATTTTCTCCATAAAAATGCCGACCTTTTAAATACTAATAAGAATTTTAAGCGCGAAAAAAAATTGCCATTTCGCAGTAAGAGAAAGTGGTGTGAATGTTACACACCAGAATTTCTTTTTTATTTAATAATTTTCACATTATTATACCTGGCAGAAAAAAATATATATATATTTACTTAATTTCAACAGATTTAATAATATTTTAATAATATTTCCAATTCTGTACAACCACAGAGAATATTTTTATTGAATATATGAAAATACGGAAGTTGTATACCACATTTGCTGTGTGTGCTGGTGATAAATGATTCAAATAGGATCAAGTGACACGTCACATGCAGACAAAATATTTCCCCTTCATCCCACTCTACCAATGTGGGGGCTATGTTGGGTTATGGAGGAAGAAAAAAAAACAAAAAAAAAAAACGGAATCATTAATTTTAAACGAAATATTTGCACCATATCAATCAAAACAGTGGTTTTTAGCGTAAGGCAATAGGCGGGCGGGTGGGGAGTGATAATGTTATACAATAAATATTACTGTTTAACAACAATGTTATAAAAAAAAATTATTTCTCCTCAAACTTTTGGAGTTTTTTGTTAAATATTTTGGAGCAGATTTATGCAAATTATTTCAACAGATGATTCCATGTTATAATTTCTATTTCTAAGGTCAGAATCACGGTACTTCTGAACAACTCCTCTTTACCCATAATCGCTCACCCGGCCAAACCTACCACATTATTACAATTAGATCGTGCTGCTAAATTCTATTCCAATCTGAAAAGATTTTCACTTTATTAAATAGATGAAATCAGATGTGTCACAATTTTATTTTCTTACTATTAGCGGAAATATTGCAAAAATCATGTCAAATTTTCTTAGTTGAGTTAAATCCAGAAAATGTTATTAGCGAATAGTCTGTATATGAATTGTGTGTGTGTGATTTTGTGAGTGTATTATCAAAATATCTCAAAATCACGAAATCGCAGGGCGCTTAAATTTGGTATTTCGTTTACATATGTATAAACT
Organism: Triatoma infestans; assembly: GCA_011037195.1. Lineage (NCBI taxonomy): Eukaryota > Metazoa > Arthropoda > Insecta > Hemiptera > Reduviidae > Triatoma > Triatoma infestans. The sequence continues at coordinate 217 of JAAEAF010011562.1, read as the reverse complement.
CCGCATCAAACAACACGAACGTTTTTTTGGAAAAAAAAATCCATCAACCGGAAGTGCGATTTACTAATGTTTTTTACTTCCTCTTACTCCTAGTGAGGAGGAAGTATTGTAATCGTGTCAAATTTTCGATATCAAGTTTTTCACCGGAAATATCCGTTTTGAGGTCCCCTGAGTCCAAAAAAGTGGTTTTTAAGCAAATGGTCTGTGTGTGTGTGTT